>LOJH01018014.1:0-10462 GCA_001685095.1 Ellobius talpinus
AAATGCTGCCACTATGCCTGCTTGTTTTTGAAACCCTTACACTCTATAAAAGTTCTTTGGAAAGCTTGCTTGGAGTGCCCAGTCTGCCTGGCTGGACACCCACGAGCTCGTGTAATAGATATTAATAAAAGCCTCTTGCTGATTGCATCCATCGGCCTGGTTATTGGGAGGAAATTCTCTATCTCTTGAAGATTCTGACCTTAGGGTCTTTCAATAGGATGTGAGTCCATGCGATGTGGAATCCATCACAGACATCCATTACACACAGTAATAGCATGCGATGTGGGATCTATCACAGACATCCATTACACACAGCAATAAGGTGTGAGTCCATGCCTTGTGGGATTCCCCATCACAGACATCCATTACACACAGCGATACCATATGAGTCCATGTGATGTAGGATTCCCCATCACAGACATCCTTTACACACAGTGATAGCGTGTGACTCCACACAATATGGGATCCATCCCAGACATCCATTACATACAGCGATAGCGTGAGTCCTTGCACTAAGCCACAGAGGTGCTTACAACCTAAAAGTGCCAAACGCCCACCAGCGTTTGTTACCGTCAATCTACTCACAACCCTGGCTGTAAAAAAAAATCATTTGTCATTAGACATGCCTGTGTCTTCTAGAATTCTCATTTATTAATTCTTCTGGAAGTTTGATCTGAGAAGAGACTTCAAAGTGCAATGCTTCTGTGCAAAATTGCCTTGGTTAGAATATTTATAGTAGAAGCAAAAACTGGAAATAACTGGAAGGGCAGAAGAGACTGCATTCTTATAAAACACAGGCCATGAGTCACACTCCACAGAGTTCACGATTGCCTGGAGACTCTTTCTGTTTAGCAGCTATTCGCTCTACCAAAATAAATAAATAAATAAATAAACAAAAACAATACAGCATTGTGTGACTGTGGCTGTTTGGCCTTTTTGATAATATGGGTTTTTAAAAGCAAGATTAGTATTTTTCATCATGACAGTGATTAACTTTCCATTTTCTCACAGATGCTATGTATATCTGTGGTTTCAAAGAACATTGGGGCTGGGGTGGTGGCTCAGGTGTTGAAGTGTCTGCTTGCCCTGTAAGTGTGACAATCTGAGTTCAGGTTCCTGGGATCCATGACAAAGATAGACAGGGCAATCTCAGTGCAGGTGGGGCACAGAGACAGGAGACTTCCCCCAGAGGCCACTTCCAGCTAGCCAGCCTGGAACATGTAGCAGTGAGCAAAGAGATGTGGATGGTGGTCAAACACCTGAAGTCATCCTCTGACCTGCACACATACCCCCATTCCCATGCAAGCGCGTGCACACACACTCACACACACAGAGAGGAACACGTGCACTGTTTATTTTTAAGTAGTTTTTTCCCCCCATTGGTACTTAAGATAAAATTCTGGGCCTCATCTGTCTTAAACAACTAGATCCTTGCTCCAGATTTGTGAACATATTTAGAACATTTAAAACACCATTACGGAGATTCAGTATTATGCAGCTTGTGGCTTTATTTTTTCATTCTAACATATGTGTAAATACTTGTTTTTGAAGGGTGGGAAATAATTTGCCTTTTATTATTCCAACACAGAGGAGGCATCTTTCATGAATGGAAATGTCAGAGCCTCTTCACTCGGAATACACCTTTGGCTCCCGGTGAAGAATTATTTATTCATGGAGTTCAGCTGCATTAAGGAGGCTTGTCTCCAGGGCTGGCCTCCATTCTGCATTATTAATGTGCGATGTTTATAGGAGTCACATACCCCAGGAAGAGAAGAGAACCGTGTTGCAGAAAACTGTGGTGGGTTTGGGGTTTTATTTTGTTCAGTCAGAAGGCTTTGGAAAACAGCCATTCAAACGCATTGTTTTGGTAAACATCACACATTTATGTGATGGTCTAGAAACAATGACGCAAAAGTGGGCTTGTGAGTCAAAAGAGAAGGTGTCTGAGGATTGCCAATCACACACACACACACACACACACACACACACACACACACACAGGCGCACACACGGCGGGGGTGGGGGCTGCAGATAGAGATGTGGGGGAGATTCCAAAGGCGGAAGGTGGCTCCAGGGAGGAGGTCCTTAATGGCTGACAGAAAAGCCTCCAGTTCTGGCAGAGCTGCTACCTTCAGATCCTCTCCACTGGGCACTGCTGGGGCAGCCCCATTGCTTCTGCACCTCTGTAGCTCTGATCTCGCTCTACTACACATGTAAGTGGATTAGGCCCATTCCCTCCGGCTACCTAGATCTCACCAAAGGAACCAGGTAGTTGGATTTTGGAGGCGGGTACCCTGTGATGCAATGTGATAAAGCCGTGGCCTCCTGTAAGTCTTCAGTAAATTGAACGGGATGACCACACAGCCCAGCAAGCCCTGCCTGCCATGGAGTACATGTTCACAGCACCCCTGTATGCTACCATAAGTCTTATTCTCCATAGCTATGAGTGAGCAATGGATTAAGCAAAAGCCGTCTCTCCAGGCAATGGGATGTTATTTGGCCATAAAAGGCTCTGAATATCCAATCCAATATTGATTAGCCTAAAAAACGCCACACTGAAGGAGAGAAGCTAGTCAGGAGGGAGTACATGTGAAGGGATTCCATTCCCACACAATCCCACAGGAGGCATCTACAGACAGACAGCAGACTGAGAATGGCTAAGTCAGGAGGAGCAGTAACACTGGCCGCTTCGTGGCTGTGGGATTTGCTTTTGAGAAGGCAGACGTGTTTGGGGATTTGAAAGGCTGCATGACATTGAGTTTACTAAATGCTACACCTTGAATGCTGTGAGACATCTGACTCGGTGTTAGGCCAGTGCCACGTCAAAGACAAGAAGCTCACATAATGTTGTTGCTTCGAACTGGCACCTCAGCATTGCAAAGACAGGTGTGAGGTGACATTAAGTTGCAGCAGCAACCGTGGGGCCCTCCAACGAGGACGCCACAGGCACTGGGAGAGGAAGCAGAAGCAGGCAGAGAAGCAAGGTATTGATGGGGTGAGGACAGGGGACCAATCGGCAATGGTTGGTGGCATTCCAGTGTTGACAGACAGTCAGGTTCTCTAAGAGTACTTTGTGTCCTTTGATGAACTCTTTTTTGTCTCAACTGGAGAGGTTCTTTGCTGTCTGATAGCTTTCATCTAAGCAATCTCTTTCTAGGAAAAAAAAACCCCATGCAGATAGATGTGTCTTATCAATAGCACAAGACCTAATCTATGGACCAGGGACACACTGTCACTGCTCTTTGGCTGAATGTTGGGGGGAAGCAAGGCGCTTCTATCTGGAGGAGGCAGTAGGCAGATCACAACACTATCCACAGTGACTGTGTCTTCCTGTACATTGCACCCAGTATGTTCATTGGCAGGGTCTTCTATGTCCCTTTACTGGTGTTCAGGCTTACGTGTGTCCTTCAGACCCAACCACTTGCAAAAGAATGTTGAATCAAAGTCATCTGTGGTTTGTGGTTTACTAAGTGCTCAAGATGGACTTTGCCCCATGCCAGATGTAGCAGGCTCTGGGCTGAGAGGACACTGACTTCCCTCTCAGGTCCTCAGAACCCTGTGAGGTCAGGAGGACCTAACACCAGCTCTATCTGGCCTGCCATGAATCCTGGCTGGGGAAAGGGAGAGGCTTGCCCCTTGTCTGTGGCCCACAGGTGCGGAACTGGCTCTAAGGCAGAGAAAGCACACCATACCCTGCTCTTTGCCCGCTCCCATCTAGAAACTGAATGAGAATGAGTATTAGGATCATCAGGAAAAAACAGATACAATGAAACCATTTATAGGAAGATCGAGTGGCAAAAATGGAGTCCTTCTAGAAGGATGGGCAAGAGTGGCCATGACAGGAATCCTAGCTGCTCTTCTCTGGGTCCCTTGAAACCTAACACATCAAGCAACCTAGGACGAGATCCTAGATATATTATGTGACCTTTCACTTTTCCCCCCAGAGACTACCGTCAGATGACCTTATTACAGATTCTAGGCCAAATGTACCAACAGGTTATGGCCTCAAGGATGGTTACAGAAATGGTTCTAAAGCTTCCTTTGTCCCATTAGCCGGTGCTCCTTACAGTCCATTCCCCACAAAGTCCTTTTCTTCCAGGGTCAAAATAGGCATATCCATGAGCAGACTTAGACCCTTCTCTGTGTAAGTTCAGGGTTCTTGTCCACCTTCCCCTTCAATATCAGGCCAGTTAGCCCAGGAGGGAAATTTGTCAGCTACTGCTTTTGAGATGATGATTTTGAAAACCGCTGAATTAAGGGCTGGAGAGATGGCTAAGCAGTGAAGAGCAGTAGCTGCTCTTACAGAGGGGCAGAGTTTGATTCCCAGCACCCACATGGTGGCAGCTCACAATCATCAGTAACCCCAATCCCAAAATATCTGGCACCCTCTTTTGGCTTCCATGGGCACTGCACATGCATGGTGCACAGACATACAAGCAGGCAAAACACATGTAGAAGGCAGTGTTTACATTGAGTGATACAAAAGATTCACCATGTCCTCCCTCAGTGGGTACCCATTGCCAAAGGGATGCTTCAAAGTCATTAGCAAAACTCTCCAAACTCAAGGATTCCCAGGATGAAATTTGTCCCTTTGCTGTGGCACGCAGGACCTCATGTCACACGACTCAACCAGCACCTGACTTCACCGCCCTTGGCACCTTCACTTTGCACCAATATCCTGTGTTGTGTAGCTCTAGCCAGGCGGATCCCTGTTCTGAGTGCAAATCAATATGGTTGTGTCCTCTTCTTGTCACATGCCAGCATGTCAAATTGTGAAGACTTCCTTCCTGGATCCTAGTCATAGGCCGTGGCTGAGGACCTGGTGATGCTACTGCCTGTTCCCTCAGTCAAGGTGTGTGTCCCAGGGCAGTGCAGACTGTGTGCTATTTCCATTCTATTCTCCTGTCCCAGCCTTAATAAGTGCAGGGGCTCCATGGATAATGACAAACAGACACTCTGACTTAGCGGTAAGGCTAAGCCTTATGTGATCAGAGCCTTTGAGATCCCCAGGGCTGGAAGATTTAGCCTCAGTTTGGCAGGTCCAGAAGTTACAGGGAAAGGACCAAGTTGCTGCGTGGGTTCTCAGAATAATCTCTCACTTGGGGGTGCTGCTTTTGCTTGGGGGTGCTGTCTTCCACAGGAAGCAACTAGAGTCAGGGAATGGACTCCCATCTTGGATCGCCATTCCACAGGGGAAGGGAAGAAGTCTGACTGAGGTGGTTTCTCAGCCTCTAGGGGCCTCCAATGCTCCACAGTTGATGAGCCTTCCTACCCCACCCCACCCCACCCACCCCGGGAAACTTCAGGGCATTGCAAGCTGGGCTCTCCCAGAATGAAGGGCAGGCAAGAAGGTCACACTCTGCCTGGCTCTCTTCTCAGTCATCTCTGTCATCTCTTCTCTACCTCCTAATTACCTTAATATTCTCCAGGGCCAGACTTGGTCCCTCTTCATTTTCAGAGTCTCTCTGGGCAATTTACTTCTTCTCCTGCCCTTAATTAACATGAGTTTGCTGATGGTAATTAAAGATTGCTCTGGCCCAGAACTCTAACCTGAACTCCGAAACACAACAGTTCACATGGGCCAGACCGTCAGCACTTATGGACAACCAAGATGGTAGATTTTAGACAGCACCTTCTCGATCCTCCACAGGCCTGTTGCTCACCTTTCCACACTCTGGTGAGAGGTCTGGGTTACAGCCGTAGTCTTCCTCAGTCATTACCAGCATAGATCAGCCTCCTGGGTACTCTGGAATTACCTCCATCTCCTCTGTCCTCCTGGGCTACAACCTCAACCAAAGGCATTCCCCATCCAAGACTCTCCCTAAGTCCAATGCCATTATAAGATCTACATTCTAAAAGTTCAAGCTTTATTTTCTGCTTGATACAATCTGGCATTTTAATAAGTCCACAGAATTAGTCCAAACCATTGTCTGTCTGTTCACTGCCCTCCTCATTTGTACTGTTACCTCCTGGGTTCCCCGCCCCCCGAAAGTGTCTGCTCAGGGGGGGCTTGCTCTCCTCATCAGCACCACACCCAGCCAGAGTCCTCAGGCCTTTTGCCATGGAACCATTTCTTTTCTGACCTGAAACACTCCTTTATAGAGAGAGGTTACGTAAGCACAAGCCATTGCTTGGGAGGGGGGAGCAACCTCTTTGGTCAAGCTACCTGCAAGTTGGACAAGAACATCAAGGATGCAGTTTTTTTTTTATCATTTCCCAGGCTGCAGTGGGCTCATATAAATAACCCTAGAAACCTTCCTGGTTCGTTATCCTCGACTTGAGCGGTGTCTGTTACCAGAGTCCCGGCTGATATAAAAGACATACAAATGTTCATATTTTTGCAGGAAAAGTCATACAACACCTTGGCTAGTCCCACCATTTCAGCCCAGTGTCATTCCTTTCCCCATCCAGCTGAGGATCACTTACTACTTTTTCCAGCAAGCCCAAGGATCACATTACCAGGCAAGCATCTAGAAGCAAGTGCCCTGTAGCGGCTGCACAGGGCAAATGAAGGCCTGTATCAAGGCTTGACCACATAGAAGCAATTGCAGCATGTGGTGGCTGCACAGGGCATATGGAGGCCTGTATCAAGGCTTGACCACATAGATCTGACACCTCTTTATAAGAAAGACAGGTGACTCAAGATGTCCTGAACGCCGACAAGGAGAGGCATTGGGGTAAGTAGCTTATCCTGCTGGTCCAGACAGCCCCTGCTTTAAGCATTGGTTTTTTATCCTTCCAGGAAATTGCTCAGCCCCAGAACGCAGAGATGGTCTGTCTTAACACATCCTGACCACAGAAGAAAAGCCAAGGGTGATAGGAGAGAGTGGGTAGGTGACAGAGGATGAGCTGTGTGAAGTGCCAGCCACACGGCAGGAAGCAGACCTTCACAGCACAACACCCTCCTCCCTCATCTGCCGCTGTGGGTACCTAAAACATGAGGGCTGCCCTTCCTTCTGAGACCCTGTTGATCCCACACTGACACAGGTGGGCGGGCGTAGTGCCTGGATCTTGGGACATTTTAACCTGTCTTGATGTTTTCTGTGTTTGTTTGTCTGTTGTTGTTGCTGTCTTTAACTGATCTACACAGGAGTGTCTTCAGGGCTGCAAAGCCCTCTGGGTCTTCGCAAAGAGCAGGGAGGTGGCAAACAGGGAGGAGATGACACTTAGATTGTGCCTTCTGTTCTCAGAGCCTCCTTGGAGTATCCACAGGAAGGAGCTGGTGAGAAAAGTTGATGTGAAACTATTTTTGCACGACAAGTGGGGACGTGTGAATCCCAGGGGTGTCTGTTTCTAAGGCGCCTGAGGCATGCTGGGCAGGGTGTCAAGACACACCTCCAGCTAAGAGATGAGAAATTATCAACTCAGACTTGAGGGGACTGATCTAGTATGTTCTCCAAATTCTTCAGAATTGTTGACCTCACTCACTGAATCTGACCTCAAAGGGGTGCTTGGTGATGGGTGGACACGCTCATACACGCTCTAGGGATCTGCTTAGGTGGGGTGTCACTTCTCGGGTGTGGTCTGAGATCACTCATTGTGACTGCTAGGATCCACCCTATGGCTTGTCCTATAATGATTAATAGGAACCCTTATTTGAACTAGTCTCCTGTGAGGTATATGCTTACTTTTGAGATGGACTTTTAAAAGACTTGCTCATCCCAAGATGATGACTTCTGTTGGCTGTCCAAACTCATAAGAGTGAGGGCTTACTGCCTCCTAAACAGCACTTCTTCTGCATTGAAAGTCTGCGGAGGAGTCCCTTACCCCAGAGCCTTTCTGGACACTAGATATCGCCACCAGGTGACCAAGTCCCTCAACCTTATATTGAGAATTTTATCACACTGCAGCATGACTTGGCTTGTATGCCGGTTCCCCGACTAGAGAGGCCAGACAAGGGTCCTTGAGAGAAGAGAAACTAGGCATTGCTAAGGTGTGATCCTCCGGTGTGTGCCTACCTGAGTACATATCCTTAGAGCCCACATCCTAGATGAAGCCTCGTCAAAAATCCCTCCCTCTTTCTTTCTCACGATTTTCAATGGTAACATAGAAACCCAACGAAACCTTCCTTTATCTGACCTTTATCTTCCCTTATCTGACCCGAGCACCGAGACCACCTTGACACCTTCATGCCTGGATAGAAACCTTGAAGATAGCTGATCAAAGCCTGACCTGAGAGACTGTCATGGATCCAAGCCTGACTGGAGAGACTGTCATTGATCCAAGCCTGACCGGAGAGACTGTCATGGTGTTTCCACATGACCACCAGGATGTTGTGATGGGACATAGGTTCCAAGGTGGCTGTCATTCCAACACAGTAGCTGTGTCCCTTTGTCCACATAAAGTTCTAAGGAGGTGGGGATCATGTAGAATATGCTGCATGTGTCAAGAAGCCAAGACTACCCAGTGGTCCTTGAGAAGACTGATGAGCCTTCTATGTCCTCCACGGGGTCCTTGAAGACACTCCTTAGACACGTGGCTGTGCTGAGCACTGGACAGTCCTCGGGGTGGATCCTAGCAGTCACAATGGGTGGTCTTAGACAACATCTGGAACAGCAACACTCCACCGAAGCAGATTCCCAGAGTGTGTATGAGCGTGTGCACCCAGCACCAAGCACCCCTTTGAGGTCTGGCTCGGTGAGTGAGGTCAACGATTCTGCAGAATTTGGAGACCATTCAACCCAACAAACCGAAGCTTTATGAGCCATGCAGAGTTGGAAGACAACAACTTGTCTAATTGTGGGCCGTTGCGTGTGGACAGGGGATGTCAACTCAAGGCCGGTTCTCTGTGAGTGTCCACGAGTGTGCACCACACGACGCCATTGCACACTTCGTGGCCAGCTCTCCATCTGTGCTCCAAACAGGGCCCTCACCTGATGGCATCTGCTTGATTGGCTCACCTCTGCCCTGACTGGGAAATTGCTGAGATTTACAGGAAACACTAGGATATTAAAATTTTGTTCGCTGAAGTGAGAAAGTAAATACGATTCTCATTGTTTAGAATTCAGATTATGTAAGCTCAAAGGAAAAGCCTCCAGGGAAAGAAAAACAGAAAAAATGACATTAAACATACCTTCCCCCGGGGCAGGGAAGGCTTATTCTTCAGTCTCTTAGGGATCTCCCCATAAAGGTCTTTGTTAATGAACATAATTAAGTCAACAATTCTTTCTAACGCAAACATACTCAGATCTGGGTTTGCTTCAAGATTAGCTGGGGGCTCATGTGTTTTACACATAGAAATTTCAGGCAAGATGCCTGCTCACAGAAAGAGTATTTGCATGCATTACAAATACTGTCCCCCAGATGTCCCTTCTGATTGTCTCACACCTGAACCAGAGAACATAGTGGGCGAGCCAAGCTCCATCAGGCTTTCAGCGCATTCTGGGTGCCCTGGCCAGGGGCCTTTGTTGAGGACACAGACTTCACGACTTGGCTTCCACAGAGTTCTGATATAGAGACTCTAGAGCAGTGGTTCTCAATCTTCCTAACGTTGCAACCCTTTTATATACAGTTACCCCTGTTGTGGTGACCCCAACCATGACATTATATTCATTGCTACTTCATAACTGTGATTTGCTACTGTTGTGAATCTTAATGTAATTATCTGTGTTTTCCAATGGTCAGAGGCGATCCCTGGGAAAGGATCCTTTACCTCCAAAGGGGTCACGACCCTCAGATTGAGAATCGCTGCTCTAGAACAAGTCAGTTATACTTAGCCTATGTATTCATGACTCCTGAGATGTTCATGGGGACAAGGGACAGGTGGAATTCCAGGTGGAAGACAGGATTTGAAAGTGTGTCATAGTATACTCAGCCTCTTGAGTCCCTGCTGCATACTGGAGGGTCCGCATGAGTGTGGTTCTGAACTAGACTCTGATGAGAACTCAGCAGGCTTGCTAAGGGACTTGACCTCACCATTATGCCTGCCAAGCCCCAGGCACATGGATCCAGGCAGGAGCCTTTCTCACCTCATTGGGCATACTTCACACAGTGCCCCATCTTGTGCCAATCTCTGTACCATTGGGTTACCTATGAAGTTGAGCTTCTGTCTCCTGAGCCTGTCAGGTGAACAGGCATTGTTTCTAAAGGCAGACACCCAGGCGTGCCTCTGCCTTGATGGGGGCTGGCCTTCAAAGAAAACTGCATAATCTCAAATGGCTCTCTCCACTGCAGACTGCCACCCCCAGCCCTTGCTCTTTGTTATACTCAGAGCTGCAGTGTAGACCTCAGGCTCGTCAGCAGGGTGGGAGACCCTGGGGGCTCTGCCTGTGGTAGGTGAGGATGGAGCCGATACCGCAGGAGGCAGGTGTGAGCAGGCCTTGCTGCTGCATAGGGACTGCGGTGCATTCATAGAGAATGTGGAGACATAGTCCTTTGTTGTCTGATGCCTGGATTTGTGGGTGGTCGCTGTCTCCTACACACACACACACACACACACACACACACACACACACACACACAC
>LOJH01018014.1:10786-20964 GCA_001685095.1 Ellobius talpinus
TCTCTCTCTCTCTCTCTCTCTCTCTCTCTCTCTCTCTCTCCCTCTCTCTCATTTCTAGTACTGGGGAACCTAACTCAGAGCCTTGCACCCACTAAGTAATCTTTCTACTACTGAGCCACACTCCAGCTCTGCGAATCTCTTGTGTGTGGGTGTGCCTATATTAGGACAAGTAGGGTATGTGCATACATACATGTGTGTATGCCTGTGTGTGTTGATGCAGGAAAAGGGGCAGTAAGATCGCTCAGTGTGTAAAGACTCTCACCACTAAGGCTAACAACTTGAGTTCCATCGGCAGGAATCACATGGTGAGAGGAGAGAACACCCACAAACTGTCCTGTGACCTTCGCATGTGTGACTCCAAATAAAGCATATAAAAAGAAAAGGTAAATTAAAAAAGATACGATAAAAAGTCTTGAGAGTGTGGAGTCTTTTGACGGTAGAACCATGACAAAATTCTTGCTGAAATTTAAAGGGGGATAATTCAATTACTGTAAAATTTGCCAGAAAAAGACCTTCTAATTGAGTCAAAATTTTAATGGTTATAACCAAATCAATGAATGTATAATCTATGGCTTCTTATCAACAGAGGAGCAAAGGAGGAATGTAGGAAATTTCCATTGTCTTAATAGTAGGAAGGAAACGGGGAGGGAGGAGTGGAGGAAAGAGAAAGGGTGTCAGTCAGAAGACACCAGAAGGCAGGAGAGGGGAGTCTGTACACACAGTCGTGTGGATAGATAAAGAAGGAGACTAGTCAGTCAGAAGGAAGATCATCAGGTTCATCCCCGAGGTTTAAAAATCTGGCTAGAGCCTGGAGAGATGGCTCAGAAGTAAGAGCATGGACTTTTCTTCTAGAGGACCTGTTTGGTTCCCAGCACCCATACATGTCAACTTATAACAGTTTGTCACTCCAGCTCCAGGGTTCTGACTGCCTCTTCAGACACTGCAGACACAGTCACATAGACACACACAAACATAAATGAAAGTACCTAGTCACTGTTCTGTTGCTGTGAAGAGACACCATGACCAAGGCAACTATTATGAGAGAAAGTATTTGACTGGGGGTTTGCTTACAGTTTCAGGGTGTTATCCCATGATCATCAGCATGTGGGGGAGCAGGATGACAGGCTTAGCAGGCATGGCACTGGAGGAGTAGCTGAGAGCTCCACCCTGATACACAGGCAAAGAGAGTGACTCTGGGCTTAGCATGGGTTTCTGAAACCTCAAAACTTACCCCAAGTGACGCACTTCCTCTAAGGAGGCCACACTTCCTAATCCTTTCAATTCTTTCAAATAGTGCCGCTCTCTGGTAACTAAGTGCTCAAATAGAGGAGGCTATGAAGACCAGTCTCCTTCAAACCATCACAGAAAGTAAAGATGAATCTTAAAATTACAACTAGTCGGCATCAATTAGACACCCACAGAATAATATAACATTGCATAGAAAAGTTTACTTAAAACATAAGAAATAATATACTTTACAAATGAACAAAATTAAGATAACAACCTTGATGAGAGGCAAGGTAGGATCTATGGCAAGCAACATCATGAGGGATAAATGCAGACATTGTGTTCTGCTAAAATAACAACCCAATAGAAAGAATTGTGTATCTGTGTGCCCTTGAGAAACTTTCTCAAAATGTGCCAAGTTTTCTGAGAGGATTTTTCCCCCAAGATAGAATTTAATTATACATGTCAGACTATATTCCAACTCAGGATCTTCCAACTTTGCCCTCCCCAAGTGCAGAGATAAGAAGCTTTGGGAAGAATTTGACCAGTACATATTAGAAATGGATGTATCAAATACTTGAGGTGGAAGTTAATAGCTAACAAAATTTAAATGAGTGGGAAATAGGGATCAGGGAAACAGCTCAGTTGGTAAAATGTTTGCCATGTAACCATGACCCAGTTTCAAGACTCAGAACCCACATAAAAAGGCTGGATGTGGCTATACAGTTTTAACCCCAGTACCAGGGAGGCAGAGACAAGCACATCCGTGGGATTCATTGGCCATCCAGCCTAGCCTATTCAACAAGGTGGATGGTACCTGAAGAGAAATAGCAGAGGGTGACCTCTGATTTACACACACACACACACACACACACACACACACACACTCAAGAGCACATATGTGTATAAGATCTCCCATTTTCTCTAACATACAGAAGAAACATTGTTTTCGAGAAAAAATAGACATGCATTAAATCACAAAAAATCCAATGCATTTCAAAAGTCCATAAAATATAAATCATATTAGCTAACCAACATGCAATTGAATGAAAGCCAACCTGAACAATTCCAGGGTGAACAATACTTGCCCCTCTCTGATAAGGAACAGTTTAAACCACATTTATTAATAACTCAGATTAAGTAAAAATCCACATTAAAAATTACAGAGCATCTCAAATGAACAGCACGAAAATACTATGTTCTTCAATCTTGAAAGATGCAGAGAAATTAGTACTTGGGTTTTAAATTATACCCTTAATGCATTTATTAAAACAACTTTTAAGTAAGTGAGTTTGTTCAAGTCAGAAAGTGAAAAAGAAATCCCACTCAAGTCTAAAAAAAGAACAAAAAAAGATATGAAAGGAGATATTAATAAAAATGAAAATAAAGGAAACAATAATGAAGCAACAAAACCAAAGAGCACTTCAGCAAAATGTTGATAAAATAGGGTAAGCCATTAAATCAGAAAAGGAACAGACGCAAGATGAAGAATAAGAATGATTGCCACTTAGAAACTGTGAGACACCTAAGCATTGTTAGCAACAGAATTGGCAGTTTAATAGGAATACAAACCTTCTAAAGAATAGAGTTAAAATGAGGGCTCAGGATATATTTCACAACATCCCAAAATAATGCAAATTAGAATCTTAAAGTAAAATTCAAGGGAGGAAAACCAACAATGAAATAGAAAGGCTCCAAATGCCATGTCTCATCCTCTTGGGAGCAGCAACTGCAGTTGGCTCAAGGTTCAGGCATGAAGAACACTCACTTCCCAAGGAGACATCTGCTGTGCACAGAGCAGGAGCAATCTCATCCGTTGCATGTGTGAGAGAGAAGGGGCACTGAGCTGTCAGGGATGCTGGACAGGAGTAGGGGGCCACCTGCTCCCCTGGTGACCCTTATCCTACCTGACCCCCAGCAGGGGAACCCTATTAGGAGACTAACAGCAACTGCATACCCTGCCCTGAGAAAAGTCAGCTGCCCACTGTAGCTCTGTGCACTTCAGACCCTCTGTGTTTTGACGACATTCTGTTTGTTTCTCCTCAGGTAGACAACACGGGTTGATTTACAGAGTTAGGAATTCACACTGAAAACAGTCGCCACCAAAAGGCTTCTTCTTCTTCTTTTTTTATGTTTGAGTTTTTTAAAATCATTTTGAGTATATAAGATAAAAACAGCATAAATAATAAAATAATAAATAATTCAAAATGTCGCCAAGAGGCTTCTTCTAAAAATGATGATAGATTTGGATAAGCTACGGTACATTTTTTGATACTTAAAAAAAATCTCTGTATGCATGTGTGTTTATATATATTTATGTGTATAGTGTGTGCGTACACATTTGCCAAGCCATGCATGTAATCATTGCAAGACTGTTATCAAGCCTGGGTCTTTGTTTTTTACTTTGCTTAAGACAGGGTCATTTTGCTGTCTGTTACTGCCTTAAGTAAGCAATCAAGAGGCTAAAAGCAGCTGAGAATGTCGACATCAGTCTGTACAATCAAAAGAATGAAGAATGGCAACAAGTAGGCTAAAGGAAACCACCATTATAGGCAGAGCCTTTACCCAGTGCCAATTTTAGGAGCCATAATCCAGTTAGAGAAGGAAAGGTGGGCTTCCAGGAGAAGGAAACTGAAATACTGTGATAAATACACATGATAGCTTCCCATTACCTCCTACAGGGATCAACCCTCAGTTACAACTGGAAAGGAGAAGACCCACAAAGGTTAGGAACTGTTGGTATAGCATCCTGTGTACCAGTGATACTAGGGACCTTAACATCATGAAACAATCCTAGGGACCAGGTCTGAGTAAGTCCTCAGCCAGATCAGTTCATGTTAGATCTCCTGGGGCCACAAACATGGCTAGGGCTGGTAGGCCGATGACTTGCATCTTATATGATTGGAAGTTTGCACATTTTCAGGACTGGTTTCTTGGCTTAGAAGTGGGGCTATTGAGGGCGAGCCTAGAATAGAGCCCTCTGAAACTGGTTCTCCCATGATCCATGCACAGACCAGTCAACAGAGTCAGTGGAAACCACTGTTCAATTCTAAAAGGGGGGGTAGAGATCAGTGCTATTTTTTTTAAGACTTTTAGGTCTTTAAAAAGACTTAAAAGAAGCACAGTATTGATTCCCACCCAGAACTGCCCTGGAGAGTAACCAGGGATTAAAAAGATCTTGCCCAGTGGTGCTTGCTTACCTGTGTGGTGTCCTTGCTGGGAGACATCACCTCAGTCTTGGGTCTATAGCTACAGATGTGTTAGGCACATTCTTCATCCTTCCCAGAAAAGTAGATGGGAGATAGTATGTATTCCATTACAATAGACAAGAGACCCTTTTGTAGTTTTGAAATGGATCTATGATCACTGCTTTGTCTTAATGCAGCTTAAGACATATGGGCCTACAGGATATCTTCCAGAACATTCTGGTGGTCTATGGTCAGTCAAAATTGTTAAAGGTTGTAGAATTTCACACTCACCCTCCCCTGCAGGAGTGGGCTTTTATCATCAATGATAAAAGAGGCTGGAGAGATAGCTCAGTGGTTAAGAACACTTGCTGGTCTTCCAGATGACCCAAGTTCGGTTCCAGTACCCACATCAGGTGGCTCACAACCAGGCACATGTAACTCCAGCTCCAGGGGTTCCGATGCCCTCCTGCAGGTACCTGCACTCACATAGGCTTATATATGTATACATAAATAAAACTAAAATAATTTTAAAAATTAGATATCTAGACTGCAGAAAATTGTGGCAGATTGTTTGGATTTCATTATTTGAGTAATAGCTGTTCCTACTCATTGGTCCTTTTTATATTTGATTATATTTCTTTGTTCCTCAGCTTATTGAAGCCCTTTATTACATCTAATCCTCTATCATATCTTGAAAATTGCTTCCGTAGTCTATGCAGCATGGTTGTTTACTTCTTCTGCATGAATCTTTCATCTCTTTTATAGCCACTTTAAACTCATTTCCATTTTCATCATTCCATTCAAACCATTGCCTCCCAGTGTCTCAAAAGGGCCTATGTTATCAAACATAGTGTGGAACTTTCCATCCTGATCTTGTTAACCCAGTTATTTGTAAATCACCTTCTTCTGAACCAGTTTCTGTTTGTTTGTTTATTTGTTTTAACTGTAAATCTGAGACAACACTATTGACTTGGCTTACACCCATTAGGAAGCCAGGTATCAACTATGGCCACAGGTCCAGAACTGAACTTGGATGCCTCTGCCTCCACAAGCAAGAAAAAATCTGGTCATTAGAAGCTAAGGCTAGCCTGAGCTACAAAATGAGTTCAAGTCCAGTCAGGACTATATAGTGAGACTCTTGTCTTAAAAAAATAAATAAAAGTAAGAAGAAAGAGGAGAAAAGAAGGAGAGGGAGAAGAGGAAGGAGAGGAGGAGACAGAGAAGGAGAATGAAGCAAGAAGCAGGAGTAGGCACTGATTTGGCCTGGTGTGTCCTGAGAGCAGGACAGATCACACACATATGCACTGTACAAGCCATGCAGCTTTCAAACATGAATAGCTACAATCATGAAAATCATAAACATTCCTTAGGAGCTTACATGAAGCATATGCCTTGTTGACTGATGCACACAGAGATTAGTCTGTCTGTAAGATTGGGGTAGTGTCCTACATGGACCATTCTCAGCATCACAGGCCCTGCATGGACCATTCTCAGCATCCCTGGTCCTGCATGGACCATTCTCAGCATCCCTGGTCCTGCATGGCCCATTCTCAGCATTCCTGGTCCTTCGTGGACCATTCTTAGCATCACTGGCACTTCATGGACAATTCTCAGTATCCCTGGATGCATCCTTTAACAAAGTCAGCAGAGCCTCCCCATTTTCTGGCAGGGGAGGCATAGACACACCTAAACACCCATCAAGGTGTCTCTGAAAGCCTTTTCTACTTCTACCTGACTCAGCAGGAACAGCACAGAGATAAGTGAAACATTCTGCCCCACAGGAGAAGGCTTTCCTACCAAGCCTTTGCTGTAAACCAGGGTTGGACACAGAATTTCAGTTAGAAAACATTTTGTGTTTGGACCTTTGAGTTGTTCCAACATTAAAAAGCTCAGTCTTGTCACCTAGATGTTGGGGTCCTTAGCTTCCGTGCACACATCTGACATGCAGCTCAGATTGTCCTTCCACACAAAGACTTCCTTTGTCATACACATCTGCTTATCCCTAAAGGTTTCTGTTTCTGATTTTTAACCCCAGCTTCCTGCCCTCGTGGGAAAGACTTTCTGAGGAACAGACATGCTCCATGCATCTTCACCTACGTCAGAAATGCAGACATGTTTGTGTCTTCCTATAACATCAGAATGAAATGAATAGCAATAAATCCAGAAGCCGCATTGGTTTCACTGTCTGAAGCTTTGCCAAGTACCCCTTGACAGCCGGCTGTCAGTCAACACAGGATCTTTTCTCTGAATCCTAGTTACTAATATTAACTCCCACACTACACATTACATGCCAGAGAAATTGTGACCATTTGTAGATATATGCAGAGGTCCCAGAGTGATTGTAAAAGGGTTAAGGAGGCCCCGAAGAGGTCATCAAGGCCTTATTAGAGGTAGAGGCAGAAGGCTGATGGGTGCAAAGATCTCGGGGCTGCTGGGGTGGGGGATAGGTAACAAAGACTGCTGGAGAACTGCTGGCCATTCTGATCCACAGGGTCACAGGCTTGAGTCTATGCTTAAGGTAAAGTCAAGCTACAGACTGTGACAAAGGGCAGGACAAGATCTTGATGAGCAAATGTCCTGACAGACAGATTTGAGTAGATGTATCAGTGGTATGGAGCCAAGCGGAAGCCACTGGGGCAGTCAGGAGTTCTCTGCCTGTATGGACCACTTGAAGGGCCATCACAGTGTTAGGTGTCTTCCTCTTTATGGGATCCAAGTGAGAATGTTGCTCCCTTCTTGGTCTGTTCTGTTCTGTAAGTTCTAGGTATCTTTTACTGGATGGAGAGTTTATCTATATAAAATTTTATGTGTATGACTGTTTTGCCTGCATATACATGTGTGTGTGTGATGCCCTCAGAGGTCAGAAGAGGGTGATGGATTCCCTGGGACTAGAGTTACACTGTTGTGAGTTCCTGTAAGTGTTCTGGGGGCTCAAACCTGGGTCCTCTGCAAGAGCAACAACAGATGGTGTTGTTTACATGCCTAACAAGTGGAACAGAGCCATGCTGCCTATATTTAAACCCAAAATGGAGTCAAATGACGCCTGTGAATTGAACCTCTTCCGACCAGGCACATTCCAGAAAGCTACTGTTGAATACAATCAGGGCAAGGCACAGCCTGATCTAAACCCCATGAAAGGAAGAGTTTGGAAACCATAGGTGTGTAGCCAAGGGGCACAGCTCTTGGTTAGCTCTCTGCCTGTGCCAGCACGGAGGGAGTGTGGTCCCAGCCATGAGCTATGGACAGAAGCCGCAGTGCAGGCAGATATTAAACCAACACCGGAAGGAGAGAAGTCAGGCTCAGTGTGGGAGGAAATTAAATCAGTAGAGTCAGTAATCAACCTGAGTGACCTTATCAGATCCCAGAGGAAATAAATAAAGAGATAAAAAAGATGAGGAAAATAAAATATAATAACAGAAGCACTCGACTGACCATGGACATCCGATCCATGAACCAGAGTTGCTGGTGACAAAGATTACCTAGATATAATATGGGATACAAAAACAAAAGGCATCAAGAGAACCTGCCAAGCCAGTGGCCTCATCTACCAGTGCAGAACGTCCCCAGAACAGAGAGGAGCTCCAGAAACAAGATAGGTAGTTTCTATATTTTCAGATGCAACAAACAAACAAACAAAAAATGCCTTTGAGCTAACCCTAAAGAAATGAACGACCTAAAATATCCCTGTGGCTAAGAGGCCACAGAGAACTACAGACAGAGCAAAGGCATAGAGTGGTGGAGAGAGAATCACAGGCCATGAAGATAGATAGCAAGCTGCCCGTCAATCTAGTCTCTAGATATCAGGGAGAGGATGCACACAGGCACTCACACAAGAATGTCTCCTAATGTCTTATTTCTGCAGTGTTCCTTCAAACATGAGGCTCAGAGCCTTGATCAAAGACAGATCTATGGTCCTCACTGTTGGGTAGGCTGACTCTCATTCTGATGCTTCTGGGGTCTGATGTACCTGTTCCTTGGCTTAGGGCAGTCCGTATGACGGGACACATATTGACATTGGTGCTGCATGGAACAGTAAAAATACTGCCTCTAACTAGGGAGCTCACTCACAGCCAAGGAAATACAGCAGAAATGGAGGTTGCTGCTTGCTAGCTCACTTATTGATGCTTAGTTGGATGTATATATACAGCCAAGAACCACCTTGCTCAGGGAGTGGTGCCTCCCACAGTGGGCTGGATTCTCCACATTAATTAAGAGTAATGACAATTCCCTCCCTCCTCTGGCCATGCCCACAGGCCTTTATGATCTAGGCAATCCCTCAACTGAGATTCTCAGGTGACTCTAGACAGTGAAAATGACAGTTAAGGCAGTAGGGACACCAACCCTTATCTTTTGGCCTGTGATCTGTAGTAGTAAGACGTCAGCCATGGATTCTACAGAATACTGGTTTCCACCTCTAGGCTGGAAGAATCTCAGTTCCTTTGGGTCTGTCCATGATGTAAAACATGAATCTGGGGCACCTCCAATTCCTCCATCATCTAGAATATGCCCAGGCTTGACCTGTATTTTGGTTTGGCCGTTCCTGTTCATACCCTGTCGTCTAGAGTCTCCTTAATGGAAGCACTGTCAGCCTTGCTTTTCCAGTTCACAGGCAATGATCCTGTGTTGATTTTCTTCTAATCTGAATGTTCCGCTTGTAAGGTTTATTCTGGAGGTAGGAAATGAAATTCAGAATTCAACATAATTAAGCTATGGGACATTGATTTATCACCACTGTAAACACGCTTCTGATTCCCATTCACTATGTTAGCTCTTAATGAGTTTATCCTTAAATAGATTTTTATTGATGTCTTGACAGTAGCGAGGCCACAGTGCCCAGGGGCTTATCCATATTTAGTGAAACTGAATTAGTTATCTTATTTACAGTCAGGGCTGACTTGGGTGCTGTTTCCTGATGATGTTTAAGATGTTTTACAACATTGATGTATTTATTTGGGGTATGTGTGCCTTGGGACGTGTGCCGAGGTCAGAGAGTAGCTGGTTGGAGTCAGTGTTCCCACCATGTGGATTCCAGGGATCGAACACAATTCCTCAGGCTTGCCAGTAAGCACCTTTACCACCCGAGCCATCTTGCCCACCCATTCCGTTGTTCTTATGGAAACTGGATGAAAAGAATTGACAATTGAGAAGATCAAGTTATGGTTTCTTCTACAATGCCTGTGACATGTCGCTTCTAACACAATCAGCCAGGCTCAGAGTGAAACTCAGCCCCACACAGGGGCTCATTTTCAACAAGGACCTGCTGCTCTTTTGTTTCAAAGCCAACATGGTAGCGAGTGGCACAGTTGTCTCCCAGAAAGACAAGGAGGAAATCGTCATTGTGAAGCAGTTCACATGGCAACAGCCTGATATGTGCAACTGAAGATAACGGACAGCGGAAGATGATGGGGCTCTCACTCATTCTCTTCTCTGGCTGTCAAAAGAGAGTTGGAGATTTGGGAAGCTGGTCTGTCTCTCTTGCATCTGTCAAGTTGTCTTTTCAAAGTCTCTCTTTAGAGATTCCCTCTCCCAACTGGTGGCTGGATCCAGTCTGGGGCCAAGAGGATGAAGAAGGAGCCCTAAGGGAGACATCTAGCCACTACCCCCCTCCAGCTGTTCTGCATCCCAGTGGCCATCAGCCGTCAGGGATTCTTTCCTGCAATGCTGCTCACAGATTTAGCCCAGTAGATGGTGCAACCCTACACTTCAAGGCCAAACACATGATTCTCTCTCTCTCTCTCTCTCTCTCTCTCTCTCTCTCTCTCT
>LOJH01018015.1:0-21982 GCA_001685095.1 Ellobius talpinus
AAGGGAAGGATTGAGGGAGTTAGGGAGGGTGTTTGTGGAATCAAAGGAAACGCTCAGAGAAAGGATGGTCATCTGATCCCTTAATGGCCAAAGCAAACTCCCTGAGATGGCAGGAAAGGCATCCCAGGCAGAGGATACTCCAAGTGAGTCAGTACCCAAACCCCTCCCTGTACCCCACACAGGCCCACAGCCATGCAACATACCTGTACAGCCAGTCAGGTCTCCAGGGCAATGTGGAGCGTGCTCCACGCATGCCTTACTGGCTTATTGCTGTAGGTGTAGCACCAGGAGATCGAAGGGCATAGATTCCTGGGAGAATGGAAAAATATCAATGCTGTGCTCCATGTGCACAGAATGTTTACAGAGACCCCCTCCTGGGCTCTTTATGGCTGCCACATGAGTCACAGACAAATGGGAAGTTCTGAGATCTTTGGCAGCCACCAGGCGGCTTGTTAGACTTCTGACAGATACTAAGGGATTGTACACCTTGCTGTCAAAGCAGCTGGTCTGGGTTAATCATAAGTTCTCCAAAACTCTCATGATGGCCACGGGAGTTTCCTTTATAGGTAATGGAGGGCACATAATTGGAGCTGAGGACTTTTAGCCTCAACAGCAAGAGCCAGCAGGAAGACAAGTGGCCTTGGGCCAGATGAAAGCGGTTGACTTCCTCCACACAGGGGCTCTCGCTAAGGAAATGCTCTTCCCTGGGGCATCCTGTAGTGTCATGTTGAGTTTTTAGTGCTTAACCCAGAAGACTGGACTGGCTCTTATTTTTGCAGAACACAGTGTCAAGTTGAACCACTCATGGGGAAGCATGCTTCTGCTGAAACGGTCACTTGAAGCACACAAGAAGTCCGAGAGATGCTGGGTGTCTTTGCAAATCTTCCCCTAGGGGATGCATGTCTCCACAAGGTCTAGCAGGTGGCCTACTTATAGACCCCTCTTGAACAGCAAAGAGACCCAAAAGTAGTGAGGTCAAGTCATCAGAGTGAGGGCTATGCTATTTCTGTAGCTGCAGCCCAACTTGGATCATTCAGGAATGGCTCCTCTTTTATAGAATTGGTTCAAGGAAACTGCATCTTAAGAGACTAGGTGGAATTCTTCCTCACTTTTCTCTCTCTCAAAATCTTGAGTTTTTCTGTCTTCATCTGTCACTTGCCACCAAACACATCAAGCACGACACAAGAAAGTCTTTGTAGATAAGAACTGGGTGTTTTGATTTATATGATTGCTCTAACTGCATTATCCACATGGGAAATTGTTGGCTAAATCAACATGATTGAATTGTGTTCCCAGATTTTCTCACCAAGCTGTGCAAGTGATTTTGATGAAGAACCCATAGAAAATGAAATAAAGACATCCTGCCCTGAAACAGAACAAAATAGCTCTTGCACTGGCAGATTGGGCCTTGGCGCCCATAAATTACCTGCTGACGATGCACATAACTGCAATGTTCCTTGGAGGAAAGGATCTTGACAGATGTATTACCAACTCATAAATTGAAATTTCAACCAAAGCTGTACATATGTGGCAACATTATTGTTTTACACAATGAAAAGTATAATTACTTAGACTGTGACGGTGCCAAACAACCGTGTCAGTCTGGTTTTTATTGCACGTGATTGAACAATGATTTGAGCAAGTGGCTGGTATGTTGGTCAGCCTGTCGTTGCTAGAACAAATTCTGGAAACAATCAGTTCGTTGTGGTACTAGAGGGTTGAACCTCAGACCACATGCATGCTAGGTGAGGAATCTCCAGCTAGATAAGCGACCTAGAAAGAGAACATGTTTATTTGAGTCAGAGTTGTAAAGGTTTTAGTCTGTGGTGATTTGACCTCCCTGCTTCAGGCCTATGGCAAGGGAGCACGTGACAAAAAAAAAACACCTCAGCCAGAATCATCTCCTGAAGGACATGCACCTTTAACCTGTTCCTTTTGCGTCCTAGTGACAGAAACATCTAACAGAAACAGCGTATGAGAGGACTCACAGTTTCAGAAGACCACAGTCTACCATGGCAGGAATAACTGTGTGTAAAGGCAGGAGCATGTGAGGAAGGCTCCTCACATCATGAGGGTCCAAGAAGCAGAGAATGTGCTGGACCTAAGGTCAAGTTACATGCTTCTAAGCCCACCCCCAGCAACCCACTTCCCCCAGTCATACCTCATCTTCTCAAGATTCCACAGCCTCACAAAATGGCACCACCAGCTGGGAAACAAACACTGAGAACATGAGCCAGTGACAGACAGTTCAAATTTGAACTATTATATGTCCCATTACCTAAAGATCTCCAGTTATGCTCCACCCCTTAAGGCTTCCACCCCTTCCCAATAACCATCAAGCTGGGAACAAAGGGTCTGACATATTCTAGATCCAAACTAATAGCATTGCCAAATTGAGTTAGGGGTCAGTCTCTTCACACTGAACACGTAAATGGAGCATCGGAGTTAGATTATCTTGGATCCGGTGTCTTCTCATCTAGGTTAAACATAAGTTTTGATTGACTAGTAGAGGAATTGTCAGAACAGTAAATATTTAGGAATAATTTGCTGCTACACAATAAATGAAAATAAATATGTGTGCCGTTGTGTTGTAGCTGTTAGAATGGTGGCATATATCTAGTCACCTCACAGACTGCAAAAATAAATCCACAAGACAGAAGGAACTGGAAGGAAAAGAATGAAAAATGGCAGCAGCCAGTAAGCCCACCTGTACGGAGACAAAGAGGTTCTGTCAGAAATGGCCAGATCCAGCTCCCTAGCCTTAATTTATAAATGCCATCCACCAACAAAAGGACTCAGGGATCCTGGGAGGAAGGACTGAGTCTGAGTTGGTAAAAGATGAACCTAAACTCTTTCCAGCTGTTAAGAATAAGACACCTTCAAACACTGATGAGGATGTGTTAGGATGACACAGGAGCCAAATGCACCCATCTGAGACAGTTTCAGCAGTAAAATAAGTAATGGCAGAAATGCATGATTCCCTCCAGGATACAATAGAATCCATTCATCCAGATACAAACACCAAACTGACAAATAAATATGAGAAGTGGAGGCTCTGTCTTTGTGGAATATTCCTTCACACAGTGTGAATATATGTTGCTGTGCCATTGGCCACGCCAGAGCAGCAGCGAGTTATAATTGAAGTTCCAGGTGTCGGCCTAGCAGAAGGGCATCCTCTGATGGGTCAGTCTCGATTAGGCAAGGACACTGGACTGCAGACCCTGGAACGTCTTTTGCTTCTGCTGTGCCTTTACATGTTTGCTGCGGCTCTCTTTCTCTGGTATCTAGCATGGTGTGAGTGGATGTGGCAAGGTCGCCACTATTTGTAATATAGTGTGTTTATCTCTTGGAAACATCCCATTCTACTGGATTATCAAGAAGATGACCCCTCCCTAAACTGTGCTGTCTAATTTGATAATAATAATGATATCTTACAGAGTTTTGATGAATAAGAATAAATACAAGGATATGTTTCATAGCCAGGGTCTGTGAGTCTCACCTAAGGAGATGCTGTACTAAGAAAAGGTACCAAGCAATGTGGCAAAGATAAGGAATATGGGTCAGTTGAAAAGTAAGAGTTAGCTAGTAACAAGCCTGAGCTATTTATTGACTGATCATTTATAGTTAATATTAAGACTCCCTGTCAGTTATTTGGGAACTGGTGGGCAGTAAAGAAATGTCCACCTACATGTCTTTACAGTAGAATTTCAAATAAATATGGAAGGGATGATAGATATGGAACAATCATTGTTTGACAAATACAGAAATAGCAAGTGTTCCAGCAAGAATTATCAATGGATACTAAATTAAATGAGTACAAGTGGATGGTCTCAAAGTATCTCTCTATAAAATACTTATGAGTTACATAGGGAAAGAGAACCATTTCAAGTACCGACAGGTTATCAGTTAACATCATCAGTTGGGGAACAATCTTTTATCTTATGTGCTTTTTGACACAAAGGACAGCATGTGTTCTTGATATTCATGTCAAAAAATGAATAGCCTGTATTTAACCATCATGAGACATTAGACAAACTCTAATTAAGGGACTAAGCTTGGAGTAACTGGCTAGTAACTTTAAGCAGTATCAGAGGTCATGAAAAATAGAGAATAAACTTCTCTGCAAGCCTTTAGACAAGCTACTTCATTATTCATTTATAAGATGGGGCCAATAATAGCAGCCAGATCACCTGGCTCAGATAATGACTACAAGAAATAATACATCAAGTGCTTTCTGGCACAGAGGGCTCTCATCATCTTCCTCAGCATGACTATCCTTTTACTTAGGAAGCACCACTGACTGCCCCAACAGACTCCAGTTGCTTGAGAGTGGTGACTCTGACCAGATTGGTCACCTGTGGAAGAAGAATCCATCTACCACTGACCTCTTGAATTATTTAAAACACAGACCTACTTTCTACAACAGAGACCCAAAGTACCAGTAAATTAAACAAGACAGGTTATTTTTGTCATGTACCCACCTAATCATGTGTGGTCCATGACTCTTAAGATGCCCCCTGGATCAGGACCCAACTCTTGTCTTGAGAGGGACTATTACCAGAAGGTTCATGACAACATCCATATTCTAGCCATATCGTGAAGCAAAAAAGATCAGGAGGGAGGACATACCCCATAGTGGCATAATCATGAGCCACACCCAGTGGCAAGGAAGGTTGTGAGATATGGTCTTTATTTGGAGAGGCCAGGGGACTTAACACAACTTGGTGGTCCTTTCACTGTAGATGACTAGAGAATGCTTTTGGGGAGCTACCAGCAATCCTGCTCAGTGCTTCAGAACACTGCACTCAGCACTCCTGCCTGATTCTCTAACCTGGTCCTCCCCCTTGCATGTTATATTATTCCTCTTTTTCCTTTTGATACCTGAAGAGATAGATGTTCCTTTCTATACCAAACCTTCTTAAGCTCTTGGCCACTTTCCAGCAGGGATCAGCTTCCCCTGCCCAGAACTTGTCCTAAGGTGACATTTATCGCACTGTCCCTGAACCATTTATTAGTGTTCCCACAATGTAAGCTACATGACAGCCAAGAATAAAATATACCATGTCCCTAGGCCATTGTAGCACTTTTTGTTTCTGTTGAATATGATGTACACACTTTCAAAAGTCCATATTTGAATTTACAAGCTAATATTGCTTTGGCTAATGGAAGAATATTCTTGGCATAAATATGACCACCTCACCCCATATCCAATCAGGTGGTAAAGAAAGCACTGGTAAAATCAAACCCATTGCTTAGAAAGGAAAAGAAGCCAGATGTTGCATGCCCTGTCCTGATGTTGCATGCCCCACAGGAGTACTTGTCCTGTTCTTGGCTTGTGTTTGCACCAGCTGAGATAGGTTCCTGGTCCTTTCTTCAAGGAAATCAGCCAAAGCTGGAGCTGCCTCCAGCCTGAAGTGGAGTGCTCAGCCTCTTGAGTAAGAAGAGTTTACGGCAACATCCCTACTCCATTGGTTGAAGATATAGCAGAGATGGCTTAGGAACAAGAAAAGCCTGATTAATGTTAAAAGCCTTTAGGTTTTATCACATCAATTTCTGGTGTGGGAGGTCCTTTTGTCTTTGCTTTTATTGGTTAATGAATAAAGAAACTGGCTTGGCCTGATAGGGTAGAACAGAGTTAGGTGGGGAGAAGCTAGGTTGAATACTGGGAGGAAGAAGGTTGGAGTCAGAGAGAAGCAATGGAGCCCTCAGAGACAGACGCTGGGAACTTTAGCCGGTAAGCCACAGATTAATAGAAATGGGTTAAATTAATATGTAAGAGTTAGCCAAAAAGAAGCTACAGCTAATGGGCCAAGCAGTGATTTAGTGAATACAGTTTCTGTGTGATTATTTCGGGACTAAGTGGCCAACAACCAACAAGCAGCTTCTTCTCCAATAGATTGGCACCCAACAAATTTCTCCTTTGGTTTCTTGTGAGCACTGACAAAACTGTATGAGCCAAAGAAATGAAGCATTTCACCCCAAACGCTAAATTTCCTTGGCGTCCTACCCTTCCCTTTAGTTCCAAAGCAAAATCTTAGATACACATTTGTGGATACGGGTTTCATTTATTTAGTGAAAGAGACTGAAAGATGCTTCTTAGGCTGTTTCTCTTGCCCAGGGTTCAGATAAAAAGGGGGGAATATGCAAGCCACTGAGGCCTGACAGAAGAACAAGAAAAAGGGATCTCCTGGATCACGGGAAGCCTGCCACTCAACTGCCACACGGGGAGACATCTGTGCTCCTTGCTTGCATAACACCACACCTCCAAAAGGAGAATCTCCAGCAGCAATTGGCATGTTGAGGGTTTGCTCTTACTTCTCTGCAGAAAAGAGTTCTTATAGTGTTAGGCCATCAGGAATTCTGTGCTCAGCGACCTTATGACTTCCATCCCACTTGATACCTTCAAACTACATAAATTCTGTTTCAGGACAGGTTAGAGTGGCACCAAGCAAATGAATAAGACTACCCTCTCACTTGGAAAGAGAAAACAAAGACTTTTTTCTCTCTGGAAACTCAGGGGAAATTGACAGGTAGTCAAGAACTCTTTCATGAAGAAGTCATCAACTGAGCAGATCATTCCAGACCCTTGGCCTGTGAGTCTGTGATGTCACTATCCATCAATGTCACTATCCGTCAATGATCCTTGGACTTCTTATTGCTTACTGGTTGTTTGATGACAGGCACAATGCAGAGCCAGATCTGTGATCCTCAGCTGTCTGCCTGACAGTGACCAATGTGTTGTCACATGAGACCATGAGAATCGTCTCACTCTAATGTATACACACATGCATCCACAAAACCATGTCCTAACCCTTTTTATTAAATGTTTATTTTATACATATGTGCTTTGCCTGATGAACGCCTGTGCGCCACTTGAACGACTGGTCCCTGTGAAGACCAGAAGAAAGCACTGAGTGCCCTAGAGCTGGAGTTACAGACCTACCAGCTGACATGCGGGTACAGGGAACCAAATCTTAGTCCTCTGAAGAGTAGCAGGTCCTCTTAACTGCTGAGCATCTCCCCAGCCCCTTAATCCTTGTTTTTTAACAATATACATTGAGCAAGATGACAGGCTCGGAGTGTTAATTTCCCAGCCTACTCTAGACTGACTGCAGAGGATGTCTTCACAATGACTTGAGAGCCTGATCTCTAAAGAGCAATGCTTACATATAACTAAACTTCATAAGTGTGTCTTTATTGGCAACAGGTCACTACAGGTCAGAGCTGCACTTCCAATTAAACAGGCAACTAAGTCTTCTCTGGTCAGTCTATTCCAAGCTGATTCAAAGTCACACAAAAATGTAGACTCTTTCTCCTTACCCCTGAGAAGGACATTTCCATCAAAGTTGATAATTTGGTTCCAATTGCAGGTGATACATAATGATGATTCAAATTAGCAATTATATCCTAATTGTGTATTTGGATTGGATAACTTGAAGATTTCTCTGAAAAAAAAAAAAAACTAAAAATAGAAAGCCAAGAATCATTCGGTAATTACTCACACAAAAGGAAGGAGTTTATCATTCTTTCATTCTCTTGTCAAATGACCACACCTGTTCTAGGCTTTGATTTGGCAGGAGTTACAGTAGCCATGTTAATCTAAATGAAAACAACTGTCCCCTCTATCAGGGAGAGAGAGTTCAGTGGTAAGTCCCCAGGGGAGAGAGCCTGTCTCTACCAATTACTAGCTGTGTGACCTTGGCAGCTTACTTCGCCTCTTTGACCATCATTTGTAGACATGGTAATCTCAAAGGCTGCTGTGTATATATTCAGTCCCTCGTGGTAAGGATTAAATAATGCATAGCCAGTATCTGGACCCATGCAGAGGATCAAAGTTACAAATTATCATCCCCTGGATGTTAGAGGATGGATGAGCCTTCCATTTGTCCATTGTGAAATTAAAAAAAAATGCTTCTCAAAAGTGAATGAGCCACCAGCCTAGCTGGTGTAAAAAGACTGGTATCTCTCCCAGGGGAAGAAAGCAATTTTTTTGCATCCCACGCTTTGGATGCACTGAAACACTGTTTGTTTGTTTGATTTTTTAACCCTGCTCAGGCTTGATATTGTACAGTGTTCCTTATCTGTGAGAACATGCATGCACATGTGCACACACATACACACACTGTGAGGGTTCTTTGCTTTCAATGGTGATAATCATTGTGGCCAAGCACAGAATACTCTCGCCCCCCCAAGTTGAATATCTTCCATAAGGTGTCCTGTTTAGTATGTAATAGCTTAACTCTGCAATTTATTAGAGTTGTAAACCATGTGACTGTCAAAAATTGTATAAATGAGGACACTTAGCCTGCAGCAAAGAAACAAAGAAAAAGACCCTTGTGGGGTGGAAAGATGTAAGTTGGCACTGCTGGAATGTCCTCATCGGAGTGGTGTGGAAACAACCTTTATGTGCCGGGACGTCATGGAAGCCTCTGCCATGGTAGAGAGAGGCATCATAGCATTTGCCACCCAGAGAACCGACTCACACTCAGGCTGGAGGCTGGCAGAGCTCAAGGCCAGAGGTCTGGAGTTATTTCAGGTGTCCCGAAAGGCGCAGCAGAAGAGCTGCCATTGGCAATGCCAGGGCTCTTCCCCTGCAGGGACAGTGCTGAGTCACGCATGCCCCACTTCCCGGCAGAGAGCAGCCATGGGGCCATGAGAGTGTTCCTCTCCAGCTTCCGGATTAACGCCTCACCTTCCAAGCTACAGAAAAGAAGTGACTCATTGTGTTTGCCCTGCATTTGTCAAATTTGTACAAGTCATTTCTGTTAAGTGTATATGCGTATAAACATGCACTTGTGAGTCTTAGATGGGAACCTGTCTTTGCATCCAAAATCCATCCATGGGTTATGCTTGAGTGTAAAACTCTTTCGAGTAGAAATATATTCTCAGTAGATAGGTGGATAGGCTGAACAGAAATCAGGGAGAATTTTAAAGAGAAAGATCTTCATTGTCATTTATAGGCAATGGAGAGTTCAACAAATGGAACTTTGATCACCTGAAAACAAGCTCAGAAACAAGCATATTACACCTGGGGAGATGTCTTCATGGTTAAACTGCCTGCCCTGCAAGTGTGATGACCTTAGTTCAAATCACAGGACCCATGCAAAGCCAGAATCTGTAGCATGTGTCTGGGGTTGTTCTGTCCCAAAAGCTCAAGGCCAGCTAGCCTGGTGGATATGGTGGCAAAAAACAGAGATTCTGACTCAAAACAAGGTGTGAGGTGAAGACCACCACACACGTGCCCACATACATGTATTAAACATGCATGTACAGACACACACAAATAAAAATCAAGATATTTATTATTTAGTGTTCTTTATATACTGCTTGTTTGCCTTCAGTCCTCCTAATAACACAGGAACAAACTTTTTTCTGAAGTTCAAATTCTGGAGTCATCCACATGGCAAACATGGTGCAAGACAGAAGCCCAGAATTCATTTAACATGAGGATTCCCTAGAATGTCACAGAATTCAGGTCTCCATTAGCCTTCTCCAGGCTCCCCAGACTATGAGGAACCCAGCAGGCTGTTAACATATCCAGAAGAAAGCAGGCAATCTGCCTGCTGCAGATTGCCAGTGCACACAGAGCTAGGGGGGATCCAGACATTCAGGGGCTCTTTTGCCTCCCTCCTTCCATGGGTAGAGACCAAATTCAGATGTCACACCCAGCAGTCAGAGCATCTGTGAATACATGTATTCCCAGAGCCCTGTGAGCAGATAACTTCTGGGAGCCTTTACTGAACTGGTAATCACCAACACAGCCTCTCTGGGCCAGATGTTTGCAAAATGAAGTAGACTACAGGTCACTGGGGCCATCCTTCCCACAAGCACATGAACCCCTGGAAGTCGTATTAAAATGCAGATTCTGATGTAGAGTGAGTGAGGTCTGAGGACCTCAGTTTGAGTCTCATTGCTGAAACATGACACTATTCCACTCACAATGAAAGAAACATAGTTGGGAGACAGATCAGGTACCAAGGACCAGCCTTCTGCTGGAGGCCCACAGAACAGGAAAAGGACCCTGTCTTATAGGAGGTTGGCTGTTTAGCACACACTAAATAAATTCTGCACTGAATACCACCCCTCAACCTTTCCCTGTAATAAGTAAGCTTGCTTCTAAACCTTAACAAAAGTATCTACTGGTTCTACATGGGCCATGTGTTCAACCCTTAACCAAGCACTGTGGTCTTTGGATAATCAAGCTTCCAGCTGCAAACCCTAGAGTTTGGAAGAACTGAGCACAGCAAGACAACAGACGGCACGGATTCCTTCAAGCAAATCAGCCACTCTACAGACATTCACTCATTACTTTGTGTGCAGAAGACATGAAGTGGAAAGTGGGGATTTAATTGCTCCCAAGGAGATTACCAGCACATTAGAATATAGACCAGATCAACACACATCAAGTGATTTGAAGCCAGTTACAAATGACTCTGCAGACAGGTGCACAGAGAAAAGAGACATGGGACATGGGATGTCCTAGCAGATGCCGTAATGAGCTGGCTGGTGCGCTGGGACATGAAGAGACTGAACAAATTGTAGGATAGCACATTGTTATCTTCAAAAGCAGGGGGGGCAGCTGCAAGCCTTTGGCACCCATCACAATGACTGTCCCTCTGCTATGGCCTCTTCTAACATGATCCGTAACTGCAGTGTCCCATTTGGGCACCTAAGTCATTTGACGTCCTCACTTTCCTGTTTATCACGGCCATCTTCATTCCAACATATCCCTCCTAAGCCTTGATTAATAACACCTTCACCATCTCCCAAAGTGGAGGTTTCCTGAATTCCTGACATCACCATGTCTACAATCTGTTCAGCCAAAACTATAGATGACCAATCAATCTTTCATCTCCCACTGCTTCCAATGCTGCATTTCCCCTGCTTCTCCACTATGCATCATCAGCTATATGTCTTCTTGCACCCAGCCTAAAGCTTCAGAATGTAACTAGAGAATAATTGACTAATCTTGCAATTTGTTAGAACCACAGATGTCCAGGTAGCAATGCTGACAGTGATGATGTTGGTGGTGATATCGTTTGTTAGTCCCAACTGAGTCTAACTAGGAGGCACATTTATTTCTGGTTCTGAGTCAATGAGTGTGCAATTTTATTTGACTTAACTTCTCTCAGTATTGCTCAAGGAAAGCTCTATCGGCATTTGCACAGAACAAGCTTTCGTTTTAAAGGCCTGTTGGGAACAGGGCAAAAGACTTGGTACTGCTTTTCTAGCTTGTCTAAAATCCAGTACTATTCTAAAATCATAGGGAAAAAATGTCGGAGGTTCTCCTTCAATAATCTGCTGCCTCGACCAAATTAGCTTCAGGCACAGTCCTACAACCACTTAAAAACTGCTGGCTAGTAGAAAAAGAGCCACTCTGGCCATCTAAACTGAACCTACTCTGCATTCTGAAGGCGAATAACCCTTCACTTCCCCAAGTCCTGGCCTTCCCTAAAAGAAAACTCATAGCAAGCCTTCCACCTCACGTTTGCAAGCCTCAAATGATCAAATAAAATATTATTAGTGAAACTAATTGGTGAGTTCATTAGGACGGTGTTTGACTCTAACAGGAAGCTGTGAACAATAGTTTTTGTAAGTAAGTATGTGCATTTCCATACCAGAGTTATTCTGGAGACTAGTGGTTCATGGCTGGTGTGGTGACCTCATCAACAGCCCTGGTTCCCCTACCTTTCTGAAAACATCTTTTACCATCATGGCCGCATGTCACTCAAAAGATCAACCCCACTTCTATACTCAAATCTGCAGGTCATCCAGAAACAGGAAAAGGAAGAAAGATGAAGGAGGGAGAGAGGAAGAAAGAGAGAGAAGAGAGGGGGAGGAGGAAAGGGAAAAAGGACAAAATGCGACATTTGAAAACTGCTGGTGTTCCCAGCAGGCTTCCAGTTATGCCTTCTTTATTGTCGTGTGATCGTTTCTAACTCCAAAGAAGACTGGGAAGTATTTTTGGATAAGCATATTGCCTCCCCGAACAAAATTAAGGTTCTGTGTGTAAGGAAGAAAAAGAAGAGTATAGTAGGTAGGTGGGAAGCTGGCAGGATCCTTGGTAAACAACAAAGTACTACAGAAGTGTGCGGCAGAATGATGGTAAAGTCTTGAAAAGAAAAAACCTACCATGAAATATAGTACCTTCAAGAATTTTATTACAATAATTCCATCTGGCATGCCATTTATCTGTATGACTTGGGACTAAATAAATGATGGTCATACATCCAATAAGCTTGGCAGCCCAATTAGCTAATGAGGCACACACTTCTGCCCACAATGCAGAACACTCCTCGTGCATATCAGGCACTGAAGCAAATAGTATCTGATTATTCATGGCAGCCAGAGAGTCATAATGAAAGTGCATAAATGAGCATAAAGACTTTGTGGGTTTGAGACCACCTGGCATCCATTTCACTTGTATCTATCGTTACAGCCCATCTTCCTGGAAGAAATGCCTTCTCCCACATGACACACAGGTTGATGGGACTGTCAACCAAAGGGCCCTACTCAGGTGCCAAAGCAAACACCTGAGCCAACCTCAACCAATTCAACTCGGTCTTCCAAGACCTCTGAGTGTCTGAAGCAAGGGGTGGGGGAATAAAAGAAAGGGAGGGGAAAGAAATGGAAAGACAAAGGAGACGGGAGGGTAGGAGGAGTGGGTAAGAACAGGAAGAAAGGTGGGAGAGATTGAGGAATAAAGGAAAGAAGAAGAAGAGGGAATCCATCTTGGCTCTTCAGCTCACCAGTGGGCTCTCCCATCTGTCCACATGTTTTCCTGTTCTCCTCCAGCAATTTGAGTCAATATGACAACCAATGACATCAGAGAGATGTTCTCAGAGCCCCTCAGCTGTAGGTTTCCAGGCAGACTGTGTTGGCCCCCAAAACTAAAATCTGAGAACATTCTCCAAAACCTCCAGATGTGTCCATTAATTAATTTCATTAGGAAATACTGGAGCTGCCAAAAGGCTAAAAGAAACGTAAGAATAAAAAAGCTTCCAGATCACGAGGCAATGGTGACGCATGCCTTTAATCCCAGCACTTGGGAGGCAGAGGCAGGTAGATTTCTGTGAATTTGAGGCCAGCCTGGTCTAAAAAGAAAGTTCCAGGATAGCCAGGGCTATTACACAAAGAAACTGTCTCAAAAACCAAAAAATAAAAAATAAAAAAATAAAAAAAACTTCCAGACCACCAGAGAGCTCCTGGTCAGAACCTCACGCTATGGTGTCTAGCTTGTGACTCTTCTCTAATGAGAAATGCGAGTCTGAGCACAAGATTTATACCTCATACTACACATCTGTGAATGACAGCTACAACACCATATCAGCTCTTATAACAGGCCAACATGCTTCAACCTGGCTACATCTGTGCCTGCCCACTGACTTCCTCCTGCCTTGTCTTAGCTTCCTAATCAGGCCTTGCCCCTGGAGCTGTGTCAAGACCACCTCATCATCAAGTGAGGTTGCCTTTTGCTCAGAGTGGGAGAGACTTTGTCCTGCTCTTCTGTATGAGAACCAAGCCTCCATGGACAGACTCCAGTTCTGACAACCACCTTCTCTGGCTTGTGTTCCACCTTGGTGGAAACTGCCCAGCACACAGAACCATCACTGAGGTCTCCTCAGAGACCAAATTGTGGCTCAGCCAGGTGACCAAGTCCCGGCAAGACAGCTGTTCTTCAAGTCCCTGGCCATTGTCTCCTCTTCGTGGGTATCATAATCATCTCCCCTGTTAGGCTCCAACATTTTATCTTGTCCTTATTACTCCTTCCTTTATCCAAACCCAAAATTTCCCACCCAGGCTTTCTGTAGAATTACCTTCCTCTCCCAAAATGGCCTATTACAGTGTTTGCTAAATAAAAGCCATTATAAGAGAAATTTTGACCTGTGCTTAAAATAGCAATCACTACTTTCTTCTGTTATATATGAGTGCTTCTCCAAAGATACTGGCACCTAGTCAAAATGCGGCAGGTATTCAGGGTGCATCTCTCAGAAAGCATTTGGCTGGAACTGGGGTTGGGGGTGGGGGCTTGCTATTATCTTGTCAACACTTAAACTGCAAGCAGTGTGACCCCAGATGTACTAAACAAGAAGTGACTTGCCCCCACTAGTGACCTTAGAAATTACCCACAAGGAGATCACTGACTCCGGACTGATAACCGGGGAACCTGCAGAGAACTGAACTAGGCCCCCTTAATACAGACAATGGTGTAGCTTGGGCAGCATATGGGGCTGCTGGCAGTGGTACCAGGATTTAACTCTAATGCATGAACTGACTTTGTGGAGCCCCTTCTCTATGGAGAGATACCTTGCTCAGCCTAGGCATGGGGTGGGGGGAAGACTTGGTTCTACCTTAAGGAGGTGATGGGACAGACTTAGTTGACTTCCCAGGGGAAGCCTTGTCCTGTTCTGGTTTCTTGGGTTGAATCTTTTATTTAGCACTCCCTTAAGAAATAGCTATGTGCACAGAATCCTTGGTCCTGAGGAAACACAAACATACACTAATAAGATCCAGTGCCTTCCTTTCTGATGGATCTTTCCTAAGGGAGGAAAACAGGCCTACCAGCCAGTGAGTCCAGCTTGCAATGAAACATACTGGCAGATCTGTACACAGTGTAGCATCTTGAAGCAGGGTTGATAACATGTAAAAGCTTCAAAAGATCCAGGACCTTCAATGGTAAACAAGAATTGACAAGCAAGGAAGAGATCTTAATGGTGCATGCCTGCAAACCCACGAGACTGAGGCAAGAATTTCAGCCCAACCTGGATTATGTAGCTGAGTCCTTGTACAACAAAAAAGAAAAAGAGGAGGGGAAAAGGAGAAGGAAGCAGGGAGAGTAGTAGAGACTAGAAAAATGATACCCAGGAGAAAATATGGAATATATAATATTATGAATGTCTCAAACCTATCATTAAAAATAATCTCAATCAGCTGTACAGAACACAGTAAAGAGGTATACCAGTTGGCTTAGTACTCCTGATACCTTTGTCCTTTGGATACATTGTAACCTGAGCTTTGCTTTTCCATGTTTGGATGCTGTTTTTATGCACATTAAACATACAGAGAGAGGTCCCTATGCAAGTTCTAGGAGAAAGGAAATTTGATTAGCAAAACTTGCCAGTTTCCTTGTTCTTCATGCTACATGAGACTTCTGAGCTGCTCTTGTGAAAGTGGTCACAGAAGAAGTCCTTGTTCTGTCGTTCTTCAAGTGGATGATCTTGAGTGTTCTCAAGCTCCACCGATGACTGAAAGGCACTGCCACTAACTTCCTATCGTCAGCAAGGGGGTTTGTCATGTGCACACTGAGGTACTCAGAACTTCATCACCAGAGTGTCCTTAGACATCTTTGCTTTTGTGACTGTCACAGGTCACTTCTGAAGTGTCCCTTGCCCTTCCTCTCTCTTGCAGCTAGACATGCCATTCCCTGCATCTGGAAGCAGGAGCTCTAGAGGCACACAACCTGTACAACTGCATGGTGCCACATGCTTAGGAAGGCTTCACGGTTGGCTTAATCTCCTGCGGTTGTCATCTTGAAAGGCCTACTCATTTTGTTAACAAGGAGAAGGTGTTTTAATTTTGCGCTGAACGTTGCAAATTATGCATCTGTTTCCATCCAGAAGACAAAGCCACTTCGAGGTGAATTTCTATAAAACCTGTCCATACACCTGACACGGGAGCCCTCACAAAGTGTTTCTGAGTCCAGTTGTGCCACAGTGATTACTTCAGCTGCCATTCCCTTTGCAGAACGACTGCCACAAGCATGGGAGTTGAAGCAGCCCCCAAATACTTTTGACATTTTTTGTAGGTAACTGATTTAACCAAATGTTATGTTCTGACCTTGGCTACACATCCCATTAGCAACTGTATAGATCAGCCTTCCCCCTTTAAAGTTCCTTCAAGCTCATAAACACCGGCACCCCCAAACACTGACTCAAAACTTTCCCATGGCACAGACTTAATGTGTTAGGTCGAATTTAACATTTTCTTGAGCACAATCCGATTAAGGATATGCAGGGGTTTGATAAATGCTAAGCCTTATGACTTCTGTTATTAAAGACTCACACCAAACTCTTCACCTGAGCCAGTCAGTAGCTCTTACATGAGCTACAAAAGCAGCAGCTGAGCCACAAGGGAGGGAAGTTATTTTCTTAGTCTTGACAATCTGAAAGGGCTCTCCTTAAGGTGAGTGACAAAGGGGGATCTGTAAACTCTGAATTCATCTCTGGACAGCCCATCACAGCTCAAGCCATTTCTTCCTTTGTAGCTGTCACTTTGTACCGATCTGCATTGGATCCTGACATAGAACTGTCATGGCTCTGATACAATGATTGCTCACTGACTCTCCAGAGGCCTGAGATCAAAAGTGAACTCATCACACACTGTTAGCAGATTTTGAGGCATTCTCTTGAGGCCCAGGGTTGCAGTTCAGTTGGTATAGAACTTACCTGGAATGCACAAAAGCCCCAGGTTCGATCCTCGACATCATACAAAACAAGCATGGTGGTATACAATGATAAACCAAGTATTTGGGAGGTAGAAACAGGAGGCCAGAAGCTTAAAGTCACTCTTGGCTGTTTAATGAGGTTAAGCCTGTCTGAGTCATATGAAAACCTTTCCCCAAAAAGTAAAAAAAAAAAAAATGGATTGGGAATGTGACTTCATCATAGAGCACTTGCCTTGGTCTTGCTAGGTTCAATCCTCAATATCAAAAAAGAAAGGAAGAAAGTCTCTTGGTGAAGACCCCTTAAAGACAGTTCAGGAACTCCAGTAAAGGTATTGCATGGGTCTGTGTGTTGAGGCGGGGGGGGTGACAAGAGCTCCCATATCTAAAAGAAGTGACCCACATCTCATTTCTCTCTTTCTCCTTCTGAATTCATGTCTAGAGACTGTGTTTCAAACATGATCTTTATTTAATTGCCCAGTTCCCAGGGAATATTAACTTGATAGTATCACCCAAATTCACATTCATTTCAAACCAACAGAGTAATCCAGCCACAACTATACAGGGCAGAATTGACTGTAGCCAGGCTGTGAACACACGGGAGCACGGAGCCCTTGTCTCACTCCGTATCCAAAGTGGAGCAGACTTTCCGACAGCAGCCATTGCTCTGCCCGGCCACAGCTTACACCACATTTTATCAGTCTATGCATCCACAGCACTCAAAATAGTAAACATCCGTTTCTTCAAAACAAACTTCACAGACCACGCCTAAGGACCCGGGCAATTCTGATCCGCAGTTATATGTCAGATCCCTGCCCTCCTGTGTTTGTGCGGTTTAGAAAACAAATACTGAAAACTGAATTCCTTATTTTGAATTTGCGTCTCTACATTCATCAGTTCTGCAGTTCTAATTCCCTGGTGGGAGTTAAAGAGCTGGGTCACCTTGGAAACACCACAGGTGTACCATTGCTTGCTGCATCCATCTACTAGAGCCTGCAGGCCATGACCTCCCCCAGAGGCCTGGCACTGGCACTGAACAGGTGAACATCATCTTCTCTTTCCCTCTAAACGTCTTCAGTATCTGATAGTTACACATTTCATTCACTTATTTACCAAGTATGTATCAAGCACTCACTGTGGGAAAATACTGAAGGGCACAGATTTGCCCCACTCCCTGTACCCATGGGACAGTGTGAATGCAACCTTTCATTGGCTCTGAGATTCCTGAAAATCAAGCACCCAGCCTGCACCTCTGTCTTGTTCCAAACTCCTATTTGTTGACTAGATGCACTGCCTGGATTTCATTCTCTAAATGGAGCTTCCTAATTAACAAATACATTCCAAAGTCAAAGGGCTACGCCAGGCATGTCACCAGTCAGGCAGAACTCACAAACAGAATCTCTCTGACAGATAAGCTGCTCTGAGGAAAATTTCCTCCCGCTGACGGACATCCTGCCAGGTTGGGCAATATGAAAGGCTTGCTTTCATCCATGCGGCCTCAGAAATGGTCACAGTTCTGCTGCAGTTTGTCATGGCACAGGTCTGCTTGCACCAGGGGCTGACAAGAGCTTGTTAACGCCAAAAATGCTTCTCTGAGCTCTGGTAGCTAAATGTCACCGATATGACTATCTCAGCCTCTAGTAGGAACAACACCCATCTCACTTTCCTAGAATGCAGCGAGGTACAAATCTCCAGAAGCAACAATTCACCTTTTCAAATTGCAGAGCCCAGGAGTGGCAGAGTGGAGAGAATGCAGCTGCTACAAAACAAGGAAAATACAGAGAGAACCTCTGCAAACAGAGGAGGGGAGAGCTGTTGGGGTTAGCTGAGAATTTCCTCTCAGCAGAGGCCATGAAGGCTCTGCAAGCTGCAAGGCTCTGTATAGCATCTAGGAAAGCTTTTAAACACAAGATCCAAAAACATAATTCCAGTCTAGGGCGATCCGAGTCGCTGGCGATGCCGGGAAAGAATAGAAGGGAGCCTGCTTAAAAACCTTTGGCTCAACCAGAAATGAATTTCACTGTGGCTGAAAAGAGCTGGTTCAAACACCCTACAAAATTTGTTTCTAAATGGTTATTTTATAGAGAATCATTGTTTTTTAATGACACTACCCTAATTTGCTGCTAAGCCCTTTTCATCTATAGTCACCCAACATTAATATTTATTTTGTTCATTTAATTTTAAAGTATTCTTAAATTAGAGCTCTTACAAAGATTTCCCTGCTGCTGAAGGCACTACCATGAAAAATACTATGGAAATCTTGATCAGTGTTATAGTAGCTGTCTAGCTCAGTCACAAGACATAGCAAACAATTTCAGTAGATTGGGAAATAATCATTCTAAGACACCTTTTTTAAAAATGGGCTTCTTCATCTTGGATTTCACATTGTAATGATAATTAAACTCAAGAATCACCTCATATTAAAACATTTCCTATGTACATATTATCTTTCTTTTTTTAAAAATAAAAGCCTCAGCATTCAACCCACATTTGTTGGCTTTCCAGAATCTCAATAAATTACTGTAAAATAAAGCTGCAAGAAAACTGGGCTTGTACCATATTTAATATAATATACAATATACAACTATACTGTCTGTTTTTCCTATTTGGGTTTCATAATTTCTTAACACAACACCATACAGAATACTTCAGCACAATATGAGTTCAGGATGTGGGAGTATCATAACCACTGCTGGGAAATTCAATACCAAATCTCAAAATCCCAGAGTAATTCATTTTTATTTCCTCTTACTCAGAAACCTTTCAGTATCTAAAAGTTCTTAGTTAGAATCATACACTGTCTGCAGCATGTACTTTGTTTTGCAAATTTACCTTTAGGAAAATAAAGAGAACACCATGGCTCCAGGACACGCCAAGTCTCCAGCAAACTATTTCAAATTCGTGTCCTTTAGTATTATTGGCTTGGATGGGACGTGAGGAGGAAAGAAAACCTGTGGGTGTCCCCCTAGTCCTCAGTTACAACTTTGCCTTAATATGCCTCCAGATACTGTGTCAAAGACAAAAACACTCCAAACGGATATTTCTGTCATTCCACTAACTACAGAGATTGCTGCCACCACCGCCAATAGTGTTCACTCCATTTTGAAACTTATATTCTAATCATTAGAACTTTAAAAATATATATATACATATGCCTTTAAATTTTCCTCTTTTTTTCTTTCTGAACCAACTTCAGAACAAAAACACCAGTCTCTGCTTCAAGGTACCCTGTCTCAATTCACAATACAGTAGTAACCAAAACCAAATGCCTTCAAATCTCAAGGGCTTGTTTCTTCCTTTCTCTCCTCAAAGCTGAACAGGAAAGTAGTGTGTGCTCTCTTCTCTGCCCTGCCTGGTTTTGCCTGTGAAAGACTGCTTCCATTCCTGGGCAGCTGGTAGGCTGTGGATTACATGTGAGAAAACAACTCCCAATTATTACGAAGGCAGAGGCTTCTCCCAGCTTAGCTTTCCCCCAAGTAGGGAGAGGAGGGGAGCAGAAGCCACCTGAAGTTACCAAGTAGCACTGGTAAGTCCAGAGTAATGGAGGCAAATATAAAAAAGAATATTATTTATTATCTTCTTTATTAATACTCACATGTCACCTTTGCTGTTTTACACAAAAGTCTACTTTTGAAGGATGCCTCCTAGATTTACCAGCCCGGTGGGGGCTTTCTACTCTTGGACCACTTTCCCCTTCTCCACCCACCCCACTTCACATCCAAATTAATCTTACACATTCACAGATGCCACAAAAAGTTTGTAAACAAGATTTGCATTACTGGAACTTTGATTTATCGACATTCCACTTCAATATGGAAGGGAGGAGGGAGAGGATGAAAAGGGGAGAGGGAGAAGAGGTAGGGGGCAGGGCAATTTGTCAGAACTTTCAAGTCTTGCCTTTTCTGAGGGGTGTGTGTGTGTGTGTGTGTGTGTGTGTGTGTACGCGCACGTGTGTTGAGACTGTTCCTTGAAATTCACTGACTCAAAACGTCGACAGCAAGTGCCGGTGTGGTTATTTATATTATATATCTATAATAGAATATGTGGGCTTCCTCAGCTTGGGTCTGGGCTGTGTTTGTTTAAACACAACACCATCCTCTTTGTGGGTGTGTCCAGAGGGTGTCAGATCTCTTGGGAAACCCTTTCAAAGCCGGGGCTTCCGAAGCAGGGTCTTGCTGAGGTCTTTGACCTCTTCAGGGCTGTTGACCCGCTCATAGCCCAGCACTGCCATGGGTTGGTAGCAAAACTCCTCCACCTGCTTGATCTGCTGGAAGGTGAGCGCGGTCCGCCAGGCATTGGCGGCCTGAGTGGCATTGCGAGCTGACACCACGAAAGGCTTAGAGGACGAACCCGAACCACTGGTCATGTTCAGGGCAAACTGCTCCATTTCAGGACTCACCAGCAGCCCCACAAAGTCGTACACCCTCCTTAGAGTCTTAACCGGGTCTCCCACCAGATCCTCATACCTCACCACTAAGTAGTGTCCCTGTAGCCAGTCAGGCGGCTGCAGGGCTGTCTGCAGCGTTTTGGCCATACTGTTGCAGATGACCTCCATTGCGCCCAGAGCATGGTAGTCTGCTGGTCCACCCATACCCTCCTTCTTGGCACCCAGCTTGTGGCCAGCGGCCTCTAGGAACGGCATGCGGTGGGCTCTCGGATCCCGGCTTCGCACCACCTGTAGGCTTTCCCGGATGAGGCCGTGGCGTGAGCGGATGCGGGAGCTGGCAACCGCGCGAGGATCCCGCACCAGGTGGATGACCTTGAGGTCCAGGGCTGGATCTCGAAGCAGCGGCGCCAACACAGCTACGTCGAAGACGCGCACTCCCTTGATAACCAGCGTGCGATACTTGCGGCACTCCTCCTCGAAGCGTGCCAGGCGTTGAGGTGGGCACTTCTTGCACACGCGGTCGTCCACTAGCCCGACGACCTCCTTGCGGTAGGCGGGACAGAGTGGCGAGGAGCACACCACCTTGTTGGTGGCTGCCCCAAAGATGCCCAGAGTGGTTAGGTTGCGCCCCCCACTGCCGGCGGGGCTATACAGCTGGAAAACCGAAAGATCGCAGCGGTACAGAGCGCTCAGCATGTCCCGCGCTGCCCCCTGCAGGGAAACCGCGTCCCCGGGGTACAGTTTTTGCCACACGTGCCATACAGGCTCGTAGAGGAAGAACACCTCAGGGTTCTGGTTGAAGAGCTCGCCGAAGAAGGACGAACCGGAACGCCAAGTGGTGAACACATACACCAACTGCCGCTTGTCCCCTCCACCCCTGGTGCCTCGAGTGCCATTGCCTGGAGAGGCCGCAGCTCCTACAACCCCCGCCGCGGCTGCGGGAACTACCCCCACGCCGGCTGCGGGAGGGCGGTATGGAGTACGGGGGTCCATGCGCGGGTGAGCGCGGGGTGGCGCTGCAGGAGGTGACCCCGGCCGTCCCCAGCCTCCCCCTGTCGCCCCCGCCGCGGCACCCAGAGGCCCGTCGGGGTTGCACTGTTGCAGCGGCTCCTTATGCCACTTGTAGTCCAGAAGGTTGAGCATCGTGAGCACCA
>LOJH01018017.1:3922-20888 GCA_001685095.1 Ellobius talpinus
GACATTCTGATCTCATTATGTAAGATTCAATAAATAACTCTTTTGTGTTTCCCATTTCTTCACTAAATTGAAAAAATATTTGAAAGTTTCTAGGCACTTTCAAGGGCAGCAGTGGTTTGGGTTTATATATATCCATTCAAATGAGAATACCTTAGAAGTACTGTGCTAGCTCATCTCTATCCCTTAATCCAGAGTTAAAAGACTCAATGAAATTGTGTGTTTATTAACGTATATCAGTGTTTTGTATGAACTAATATGGAAGAAAAGGAAGACTTATACAGTTCCTCACCATACATCAGTACACACAGGACTATTTCCAAGACATGGAGCTCACTGGTCATGCTTTTTCCATGGTCCTGTCCTTCTGTAGTCTCATCGCTTTCTGACAGGCTAGTTCTGTGCTAAATTTTGGTTCTAAACACATCCTTCCTTTCTGTCCAGACCAAGAGACCTTTAAAGTGAAACTGTGGATGGAAAGAAACCTTCCTATAGACTCCTATATTCCACATTCATTCCTCAATACTAGAAAAACAAGAGTTCTTAAAAATGCCCTATTTACTTCCAATCTACTAGCTATTTCTAACACAACCAATGCAAATATCAAAACGTCTGCTGATGGAGTAGAAAAGTGACATGAACAAAGAATAAAAAGCCTGTGGGGAAAAATTGTAATATGCGGGCTCTAACTTTTTGGCCATTGTGGTAATCTTAAACACAAAATACTAGAATTATGAAAATATATGATAAAATAAAAATTGTTCAGTAACTGTTAATGGCAGAAAGAAATTTTATGTAAGTAATAGCTTACATATTTTTATTGCTGTTTGATTATCTGTAAAAACAAAGACATTTTTCAGGCTTTTAGTTATGATGACATGCCTAATAAATCAGACATCACCATTACATCACAATTTCACCTTTGTTTATTTACATTAATTAATCTTCATCTAGGAGACAATACTTATCTTTTTATTGCTGCCTTTTCACTTGAACAAAGATTGGTTGTAGAATACAATCCATTATAGTTTTGCTTCAGAGTCATCAATCTAACTAAAAAGATGAAGACAATTAATTTAAATTAACTTAGTGACTAAGCTGCATTACAGTTGAACGTAAGTTTCTAACTCAGAAAAAAAGAAAATTATGTCTCCTGTCACCAGTGTGCCTAAACTATCACCTCTTCTATCTTGAATAGAGTATGCACACATCGGACTTTCCTCCTTTTAATGAGGCAATAAGAGTTTATCAGGCTCTTAACATGTCTAAGAATGTAAAATGTGTGGAGGATTTAAAGAAACACAAGAATTCAAGAGAAAAGCCATATTCTCCAGCTGGCAAAGATAGCTCCATGAGTAAAAGATGCTGCTAAACCTGAGCTCTGTCCCTAGAACCTACATAGTGTAAGAAGAGAATCAACTCCCGCTAGTTGTCTTTTGACTTCTACAAGCATGTTGTGTTGCATGCATACACACACATACACACACACAGCCCAAATACCTAAATAAGATAGATAGACATGCAGACAGGAAGATGATATAAATCATATTTTCAAAGAACGTTCAGTGTCATAGGGGGTAAAGTCCCTAAACATAAAAGACTCAATGTGTGAGGTTTTAATTTAGGAAAATACTGAAAACAAAGCCTTTAAGGACTAAAATTTCCTACTCAAGACCTGCAGTATTTCTGATGTTTTTCTTGAAATTTATATTTGTTACTCATGAAAAGGAATAAGTGTTCCCTCCCACACAATGTAAATGTTCTCACCTATAACCTCAAAATAACCACACATTGCCTATTCTAAAGAAGAAATTGATACACACACATAGGTTAACACTTTAAGTTAAACACAGAAAGGAAAACATTATGAATAAGTCAAGTAAACATAAAAATGTTTTCTAATGTTTAATGTATGCAAAGATTATCCGAGATTGGTTAAAAGTGATTTTATATATTTGTGTTCAGTTTTCTACATCTTGTCAGTTTTAGGGCTGCAAAGTTGGAGTTTAAGGTTCATTCTAGATGATTCAGACTCAGGAAGGCTTGGGTCATACACTGAGGTACTGTGCTTGAGAGGAATCTGCTGATCAGAAGACATACATCAAGATTCTGTTATGTAGTCTTGCTAGGAACACAATTATGTTTTACATGTATTTGTGAAACACACATTTTTAAGTAGAAGCAACATGGTTTGGCCAAATAAGACATTCAGCTTTTAAATGCTTATGCAGAATCAAAGCAGTCCCAAAGATGAAAATTCATTGAGTCAGCCCAGTCTGTCCAAGAAGAGGAAACCATAACTTAATATTTCAAACAAATTAAATAAAATACTTCTTTCCTGATTATCAATTATCACTTAGAAGCTTGTGAATCAGTTATTGATGTTTATCACCAATTATCTTATTGATGAAATTTTGGATTTTAAAACAGATAAGTATTTTTGATAAACTCACTTGTAATTTTTCAATTTAAAGTAAATCACATTTACTCAGTCATAATATGCCTGAAACATTGTCATTATACCCTGTTCTTGCTTTATACAAATTGTGCCAACTCTTCTTGACCAAAACATTTCATTATCCTATTATATAATAGAATTTATAATGATTTCGCTTTGCACTATGTAAAATGTCCCATATAATTGCAAATAGTATTTTTGAAATTGGAAATTTCTCTGCATCCTGCTACTATAACAGTATATGGAATATAGTAAATGGAAATTAAACACTGCAATGCTACAAAAGCAAAAATGGCTGACAACAAATTCATTCACACCACACAGTGATGGAAGATGATCAAATTTATATTGTGGGCACCTGTGAATACCATTTTTTGTGAGCTCACACATTTTGTTGTAGAAATAAATTGTTAAAATTTTTTCATTGTATCTTACATGAAATTTCAAGGAATTGTGGTAACTCTTGTGGAAGCATACATTTATAACACAGATGAGAATATAGGGAGTTGCTAATAATAAAAAGAAAGATCTGAACTTGTGGGGGTGATGGGGTAGAGGAGTTAGTGAGAGGTAATGGCAAATGGATATGATGAAAAGATCTTCTGTACATCACACTCCATTCACCCAAGGCCCAGGAATCATTGCAGAAGAGGAATTAGAAAGATTGTTAGAGCTAGATGTGGTGATTAACTGTAAGAAAACTATGTTCTTGGGTAGATGATGTGGATTCCCCTCTGTATGCTGTGAATACTATTGGTTAATAAAGAAACTGCTTTAGGCCTATTGCAGTGAATATTAGGGCAAGGCAGGAATTACAAGCAGATAGATGTAGAGAGAGAGTAGGCGAAGTGAATAAGATGCCATGTAGCCACCGCAGGAGACAAATGCCAGATGCCAGATACTGAAAGGAACCTCCCGGTAGGCCACAACCACATGGCAATACACAGGTTAATAGAAGTGGGTTATTTAAGATGCAAGAGCTAGCTAGAAATATGGTTAAGCTATTGGCAAAACAGTATTGCAGTTAATAAAGTTTCTGTGTAATTGTTTTGGGTCTAGGCAGCAGGGAACAAATAAGTGTCCTCTGACTACAGGTAGATAGGTGGGCAGTTGCGCAAATGAACTTAGAATAGTTGTGACAGCATACATAAGACCTGCTCAAGCTCAAACCAGACAAAATCCCGGCATGGAAAGGGAAGTCTGGCACAAATTTAAACCCTTAGCTGAGTGAACTATTAATCAGTAAATACTATGACGGGGAAACTCAGTTTTCTTTAAGGATATAGCAGTTGGTGAGTTGATCACATGCTATGCCAGTGGAAGGTCACACATCCAGGAGTATATGGGCTTAAAAAGTGTACTTGATGGGTTTAGAAATAAAAAAGGGCACAAAGTTGGGTAGGTAAGGAGGGGAAGGAAGATCTGGGAGGAGATGTGGGGGCTGAATATGATTTAAATACATTATACAAAATTCTCAATAATATAGAATGAGTAAAAATGCTTTGCATAAATGTATAAATTAGTCAAAGAATAAATACAAGATATAAGAAAGAAAAGAAGAAATTGAGTGACGCAGAAATGTCAGTGCCATACACGCAACTCGGAGGAGTGATGAAGGTAGAGGGAAAAGAGAAGAGAGCAATTGCTGTAGCTAACAGAGCCTGAGACAGTTCAGGACAACCCACACCACAGCACACAGTGGTGAGAAGACAGGGCTACCACTGGGTGAATGCGGTGGGAGAAGTGACATCCTAGAATAGAAATGTAAGCATGAAGACATAGCCATGAGAAACCACTGCCACAGGTTTTGGTTAGTTGGAGCTGATATCAATCACAGTAAATGATATAGCAGCTGATAATGAATAGGATTAAATGGCTTGAACATCACCATGCTAAATCCTGCCTATGTATGGTGAATGCTTTTAAATACAAGAAACATCTTTGTATTTGATGTAATCAAGCCAGGATAAAAGTTAAAGAAGCTGTAAGAAAGACTGTAGAAATAATAATTCATGTGCATCTTTCATTTCTTGTAAGCAAGTTGCTATTTTGCTTTGAATATGTCTATCTTCATAGGAAATAGCATAATTAGGCATTGTTTTTGCCACCACTTCTCAGATGAGGGAACTGGAACATAGGGAGATTAGGATTTCTGCCCCAACTTATACAAGTGGAAAGTGGTAGCCCCTAAATCTAATCAAGCAGCCATAGTCTAGTACTGCACATAACTGTTCTGTTCATTCTCCCAAAACCATACAGCAAGAGGCAAAAATACATGACACACATAACTGTGATCATGATGTCATCATAAACGTTGTGTTTTAAATATGAGAGATTTGGAACAGGGAAGATAGCTCAGTTGGGAAAATATTTGCCTTGCAAATCTAAGAACCCGATTCCCAGAACTCATGTGGAAAAGCTCAGGGTGGTGGTATATGATTGTAAGTCCAGTGCTAGAGAAACAGAATCAGGAAGCTCCCTGAATTTTCTGGCTGGCCAGGGTAGCCTGCTTGGTGAAGCCAAACAAGGGAACACTCTTGTCAAATGAAGTTGATATTGCCTGGATAATGACATCCAGTGTTGTCATTTGCCAACCCCCATGTGTGTTCATCTGAGCACACACACACACTAACACACACACACACAGAGACAGAGAGACAGAGACAGAGAGAATGTACACACACATACATGTATACTCACACGCATGTATACACAGGAAAAAAATTAAAACCTTACAAAAATATGGGAAATTTTAACTGAAGCTATTTGAAAATATTATAGACATCTATAATTTATATCACTATTTTGGGAAAATTAATCTTGTTTTGTTTTCCAAATTGGTTTTTGATGAATGTACTAAAATTTCTCTGTTTTTAATTGTTTTGTTTTTTTTCTGGATTTATTCTTGACTATTTTTGATTTCCTTTACTAGTTTATTTAATATAGAAAATATTGGGACCAAGGAATGCATTTTCTATTTCTCATGATCCTATAAAAGTTTTATTCTAAAAAGGTAAAAAAGAAAATATTAATTTAAAGGAATTCTCAAGTTCAATCATGTAACACGATTAATAGAAACTCAGAGACAGATATTGGGGTTCAACCTGAAGATCAGAAAAACAAAGTAGCCAGCCAGTAGCTCTTAAATTGACCTCAATCCAAAATGGTGATCCTGCCTCTAGGAAACCTCGGAATGAGAATGACTGAGAACTGTTTCCTCTGGTTATATAATCCTCTCTAGGGCTGGGCTTAAAGACAGTTAGCACTGGGATTAAAGACATGCACCGCACGGTTTCCATGGCAAACTAGTTGTGACTACTAGGGTTAAAAATGTGTGTTACCACTGTCTGGTCTGAAAGGCTGACCAGTAGGGCTGTTTTACTCTCTGGTCTTCAGGCAAGTTTTATTTATTAAAATACAAATAAAATGACAGTACACAATCAAATGTTTATTAAGTAGCCAGTTTAAATCATTTTGAATTAAATAATAAAAGATATGTTGAGGTGAGGTAAGTGAAATTGAATTGTGTTAATACCCTAGTGCTTCAAGGCCAGTGAAGTTCCAATTCATTCCTCTAACACAGATTTAAAAGTTTTAACTGGTTCATCTAAGATTAATAATTAAATTTATTTCTCAGAATTTTCAGTTTAAAAACAGAAATTTGAAACTGAAATTCCAAATATTATGCAACCAAAAATCAATTAAAATTTTATCACATGTAGCAGTTAGCTACACAAATACTATAGAAAAGAGTGAAATTGCTATAGAAAAGAGTGATAAATAAAACAACTGAAATTCTCAATGAGCTCCCCAGTTGATGAAGAACTGCAATGAAAGATAAAATAGAAGAAATGTTGAAAATCATGTCTAAGCAAATGTCTAAGGAGATAGTGATAGGTTCTTAGTATATAAGTCTATGAAACTCACCAGTGGCATTTAACCTTGACTTTACAATATAAGTGGGAAGTTGAAGGAAAAGGAGTGAAGTTAACCCCTACATTACCAAAAGAAGAAAAAAAAAATCTCCAGAGTCCCTTGAAAGGACTGTAGGTCATTTAATGAGCTGACTGAAAGTGCAGCCTTGTGTCAAAGAAAGCATTCAGCTCTACAAAGAAAATGTCATTATCTTTTAGCCGCTGATCTCCAGGAAAACTAAACATTAAGTGCCTCTCAGCAGTGCACAATGCAGTGAGCGAGAACATAGAACCTGGGAACTGATGCTATAGCCGTAGATGGGTGCTAGAAGGGACCTATTAATAGGATTTGAATTTGGTCCCACGATGTGGACAAGGGTCTAAACTGGAATGTGACCTACAGCAGGTGCTATCAGATATTCCTTTTCAAGTTTAGTTTTTCTCTTCTCTGTGTTTTGTTTGACTTATATAGTCTCTCTTCATTCTTTTCTTCTTTTCTCACTTGGCCTTCTTTTTCCCAAAATAATAATCTTAATAAATTCAAAAAATTCCATCCTTCATTTTTATAAACTATATTTAAATTTTGAAATAAGGCCCTAAAAGTGAAGCATTCAAGTGACAGGAGCCCCTGTCTCTGTTTTAAATTCTCTTTTGCAATGATGTCTTCTGTGTAAATGCAAATCTTGAGATCCTAGAAATACAGATCCTCCTTTAAGTTTGGTGTCTGCTTTATAGCTTGGAGGACATTTGAATTCATGGGGATTATATTATATTTCAATATTATTATATTTGATTATGTTTCTATATATTTGTATACATTCTATGAATAATCTTGAATATTTTGATTACATTTATTTGTGGTCTCATTATTTTTCTAATTAACTGTCTTATCACAGCCAGGATTCAATTTTCTACTTTTAAAATACAATAATGAAAGGACAGACTCAGCAGGATATTTTTTGTAGTCACCTAGGCTGATAGTGAAAGTATTTTTCTCCTTTTATTTCTTTATTTTTTTCTAGTACACTACATAATAGATGAAGTTCACTCAGGATCTTCCCATTTAAATACTGCCCAACAGTTTGACTCCTTTTTCAAAGCAAATAATGGTTATAGAAGTAATCTTTATTATGTTTCACCATTTAAATGGCTAAGGGAGCTTACATCTTTGCTTCTTCACCTCTACAGAAATATAGGTTGGGTCTCTTTGTTGTATGCACATTGTTGAGAAATGGAACTTGGAACTCATAGAAGGGCATTCTGTGACTATATAGATGAAAACAGAAAGTGACCATAACACTGACAGAGAACGGAATGGTGAGTTCCTTATGGAAATTCTGGAAAACTATAGGCTTTCCTCTATTTGCTTCTAAAGCAAATTATATTAGAAAGTAATTAATTAAAATTTGAAAGGTTTTAGATGATAATATGAAAATTTACACATATATAAATGTTATATCCAAATTTCATATTAGCAAGACAATTTATGACATGAGTTTGTGAACCAAAGGGTCATTTGGCTGACCTGGGTAGATATTTTTGTTTTATGAATATTTCTTTTCTATTTCAGTAGTTAGTAAAATTGACTTGCTTCCTGAAGGAGTTGAAGGGACTAAACAAATGAAAAATGAACTATTAGGAGATGATAAAACTACAATTCTTTCTTTCTCTTTTAAAATTATTAATTTATTTATTTTTGGGTTTTTTTTCAAGACAAGATTTCTCTGAGTAGCCCTGATGGTTCTGGAACTCATCACCAGGCTGGTTTTGAACTCCCAAATGCTGGGATTAAAGATGTGGACCAGTACCACCTAGTTAATAAAATGACAGTTTCATTACAAACTACTTCATTTGGTTCTATCTCCCTCTAAGTCTTCATCAGGAAGTTTATTTGTCAAACACTTGAATGAAAAGCACGAAAGAAAATCTGAAACATGTTTATTGACCTGCTACCTTGTCTGAGTAGTATAAAACGAAAATGTAACTGGTTTAAATAGTAATCTGAGGTTGGTTTGCATCTAATATTTAGTTTAATCTAAGGCTTAATTTTGTATTTAAATTCAGTTAATGCTATTTCTATGGTCCTATGCAACTGTTTCTTAAACCTCCATCTTTCCTGTCACATTGGACCTAAGGGTCCTGATTCTGCAGCAATAATTTTAGAAATGTATATGTAATTAAAATCAACCATAAGTACTGCTGTAAAAGGAGTTGTCTACATATTTCTTCTTAGTCTTACACACTCAGGTCTCATCCTTCACTGAGAAGTCTTGAAGGTAACAATGCATTATCCAACACTGTCCATTAACAGCACACATAAGAACCCACCTAAATAAAAACACATTTTATAAATGACTGAAATGAAATAGGAGAGTTGATTGCTTTGAATGCTGATTTTCTCTGACTTTGTGTAGTGCTTTTTTTGTTGTTGTTGTTATTGTTGTTTTTTGTTTTTTGAGACAGGGTTTCTCAGTAGCTTTGGAGCCTGTGTAGTGGTAGTGATGTTTTATTTGTATTTTAATAAATAAAACTTGCCTGAAGATCAGAGTAAAACAGCCACACTGGCTAGCCATACAGATCAGTCAGTGGTGGTACTTACGGAGTAAGTCGAGGTCAAGCTTGGTTGAACTTTCCTATGGTGCAGCTAGATTAGGTCTGACATCACCTGCTTTCTAACTAGTTAGATGGTGCATTTAATGGGAAGGCCCTTCACAGCCAACACTGACCTAATATAGTCTTGGCTTCACCTACTTCTTTAATGTGTTGGAAGAATCCTGATGTGAAATAAGGGCTACTGATTGATGTAGGAAGCCTTAGTGTTTGGCCTCCACACCAGATATCACATGTGACAGGGATGATATACTTACCTGCACTTAGGCATGGGTGTTCTTTAGAACCATTATTTATCAGTTATAAAATTGAAGCTAAAACTAATTACTTGTTATGAAAGACATGTTCTAATGTTGAAAGTATCCATATTATGAAATTATGATTTTATATAATCAAATTTTATAAAATAGGTAAAAATTTAAGATGTTGGTTGATTCTAAACCAATATCCATCAAATCATCATGTTTTCAGTGTTTCTCCTATGTGTGGTAACTATGATGTCTTCTCCAGTAGGAGATTATCTTTGACTTCACCCTTTTAGTCTCTGGACTGACTTTCTCATAAGGCCACATTCACTGCTGTCTGTTTCAAAAAACCTGAATATTCTTTGAAATGTCAGGAAAAAAATAATGATAGCTGCATACAGCCACATTCTTCACATGTCCTCCAAAATGTTTCTTCTTACAGTTGCATCATTCTGTCATTCTGATTTATTATTCCTCTGCAGTTTTCTGATCTACTTGTAAAAAATTAGCTTTTGTTTAATACAGCTTCCTTTCTGATGCTGGTGACAGAAAGTAAAATAGATTAGCAAAAGAGACAAGAGCAGAGTCATGAAGATAGCAGAAGTTATATAAAGAAAGGCTCCAGACTGTTAATGAGATCAAAATGGAGAAAATAAGTGCTTGTGGGTATCTCGCCCTTAGTGATATATCTACAATGCAACTCCAACAGATAAGACACAGGGAACATCACTGATGAGAGGGAGGAAAAATATAAAAGTCAAAGAACCAGAACTCATAATGCTTGAGAGTATCTTCTAGGCATGAAAGGGAAGCTGTAGCTATGAAATCTCAGTAAATACAGTTGCCTAAACAAGACCTACATAGTAATAACAACAGTTGACATGCCAGTGTTGGACAGGGAAATGTCACAATGTTCCACAATTACATAAAATGCTATAGGAAGTCAGTGTCTACTAGGAGCTGGAGAATGGGTTTTCTTCGGTCTCACATATTAAGTCAGCATATCTATGCATGTATATATGCAAATACATTAAGTCAGCATATATATGTATATATATATATATATCACAAACACATATGTATATGTGCTCCAACAATAATTAAAGAAGAGAATATCATTAATTTGAAAGGAAATGGGGTGCATGGAAGGAATTGAATGTGGGAAAGGAATGATAAAAAATTCTCAAAAAGGAAAAACCTCTTGAGAGGCCTTTAAAAATCTAAGTACACTGTGTAACAAAGGGGAACATCTGATAATTACAGAGTAGGCAATCAAGCCACAGTGAACTTATAATAGGGACATGGAAGCCTAACTCTGCTGTGCAAAGTTGTATTTCAGAACTTCAGGAGAGAATTGGAGCTGTCCAGGAATGTTTGATAACTATATGAATTTTAAAAACCTCACTAATGCAAATGCAATGTATCACACTCTTTTTTTTGTTTGCACCTTAAAATGGAACATAGTTCTCACTTTTATTATTGTCATTAGTGAGGCTTGTGCATTAGGAACCTATTTAACAATATTGTTAATGAGCTCATTCTAATATCTTCATTTGTGATAGCTGCATTAGGTAGACCTCTAAGCCTGCTTGTTATAGCAAAAGTGTTGTGCAACTATTGCACAAATAACAAGTTTCTCCCTTGCTGTGGGAAAATGCTCTTGTACACTGTAAAGATTTGTTACTCATATTAGCTTAATAAAATGCTGATTGGCAAGTAGCTGGGCAGGAAGTATAGGAAGATCAAACAGACTAATAGAATTCTGGAAAGAAGAAAGGACAGATAGTCACCAGCCAGAAGAGGAAGCAAGAAGAGAATTCCTCACTGATAAAAGATTGAAGCCACATCTTAAAAATAGATAAGAATCATAATTTAAGTTGTACGAGTTAGTTAATAATAATCCCGAGCTAATAGGCCAAAGAGTTTACAATTGTTATATGTTCCATGTGTTTCTTTGGAACTGAACGGCTGCAGGGCCAGGTGGGACAGAAACTACCATTTATATTTTTTAACTCCTTCCTCTCATCGCTATCTCTGTTTCTTTGTTTCTCTCTTTTTCTATCTTTTCAGTAGATCTCATAGAACTGTTGAACAGTTAACACACTGTCTTCTGAGTGATGAAAACTGATACTTTTTCATTATACTTCCATTGCTGATTAACAATTAATAAAGCATAAACTCCAGTGATAACATATATGGTGTGCTTTGCAAAGACATGACTACATGCCTTTGCTTCATCTTTACTTTTACTGTGTGTCTTTGCTAAATATTTTTGCGTATGTGAAACAAACTCTTAGACAACTCTAAAAGCTAATAAATCACAAAATGGTAGTAGAAATGCCTAAAGTTTTTGTTTGTAAACCATTTTTTTCATCAAAAATATTTTTTTCAAGAATGAACTTAATAGTAATGCATTTGGATTAATTTTCTTTAATTGCCTTTAAGGGAATTGTCTGTTTAAAATTTTCTATCACTAATTTACTTCTTATATATTATTATTGCTCCTGTCTTTTCCATACTATCTTAAATTATAAAGGCAATTCATTTTAAAGAAGGAATAATTTCTAGGATTGTTTTATCTCAGGATTCAGTATTTAGTGATTCAACACTCTGGCACCAGAGAATTTTTCCCAGATATAATATAAATACTTCAGTTATTTTAATAAAGAAAATATTTTTAAAGTTAATCTCCACACCATTTAACAGCATCTGAACAACCATAGGTGATGGTATCTGCTACTAGTTGAATATGGTCTGCCCAGGGAATTCTACTACAGAGCGTTTCATGGTTGTGCAGCAATATTGCCTCAACCTGCATTGATTTCCATTCTCTAGCAGTGTAACAGCTTACATCTTTGGAGCAATAAATGGAATTCAAAGTAGAACAAGCACTCATGACATTCTTAAGAACATACAATTCTCATGCCCCAGGGATAGATCCTGGTCCTATTGCCAGGGGCCTCACAGATAGCCCAAGCTTCACCCCTGTCTCCCACATGTGGAGGGCCTAGTTTGGATCCATGGAGTCTCCACAGCTGTCCGTCTAGAGTTCCTGAGTTTCTAAGAGCTTGATTCAGTTCTCTCTGTAGATTTCTCCCTCATGATCTTGACCTCTTTTACTCATATATTCTCTCCTCCCTCTCTTCAGTTGGATTCCCAAAGATTGTCCTGGTGCTTGGTTCTGGATCTCTGCATCTGGTTCTCAGTTGCTGAAGAAGACTGTATGATGATGGGTTGGGGGTACTCACCAATCTGATTACAGGAGAAGGCCAGTTCGGGCTCCATCTCCACTATTACTAGGAGTCTTGGCTGGGATCACTGTTATAGATTCTTGGGAATCTCCCTAGCACCAGGTTTCTCCCTAATCCCATAGTGACTCTTTGGTGGTGACACTCACATTTAATCCCAACACTCAGGAGGCAGAGGCAGTGCGATCTCTTTGAGTTTGCGGCCCACGTGGTCTACAAGAAATAGTCCAGGACAGGCTCCAAAGCTACAGAGAAACCCTGTCTCAAAAAACTCTTCCATTGCTCTCCCACTCAGTTCCTTTTCCCTCTCGAACACCCTGCTGCCTCCTGCTCCCTCATCTTCTCATCTCATCTTCCATCCCCTCCCCTTTACCGACATCCCTGCCCTCGTTTACTCAGGAGACCTTGTCTGATTCCCCTTCCCTAGACAATCCATGTGTTTCTCTTAGGATCTTCCTTGTTACCTAGCTTATTGGAGCCCATTCCCTATGGTGGGTTGCCATACTCAGCCTTAATGCAGGGGAGGGACTTGGTCCTGGCCAAGCTTAATGTGTCAGACTTTGCTGACTTCCCATGGGAGTCCTTACCCATTTGGAGGAATGGATGGGGGCTAGGCTTGAGGTGGGGCAGGAAAAGGGGAGAGAAACTGTGGCTGGAATGTAAAATGAAATTTTTAAAATTAATTAAAAAAAGAATATACAATTCTCTTCAATAATAGGGTATCTGGTTAACAACAATATATTGCATCATTGAAGAATATTGTGAGGGTAATTATCAAATGTCTTCGTTGAAATAGTAATGACTATATGAGACAATATATATGTTAATTGCCTAGATTAGTCATTTTGCAATGTTCATATTCTTCAATGTATCTTTTCTTATACTATAAGTACAACTAATTTCATCTGTTAAAATGTTTTGCTCAAAGAATGAAAAACTTGTAAAACTATAAAAATGTGAAGCACAGAAATAAAGGTATAATATAAAAATATATTGTCCAATGATATCTGAAGATTGATTTCAAATAACTATTTTGAATTTGGGAGATTCTAAAAATGGCAAAACCGATCTGGACTTGTCAATCATTCCATGCAACTTCCATTTGGCAGCCAGCCCCAGTCACCTCTAGCAATCATTCAAAAAGCCAAAATAGTCCAAAGGATATATAAGAAACAAACAAACAAAGATCAAACAAACCCAAACCTTTCTAGTGGCAGCTATGATATGATAAAGAGACGACATTAATTCCTTCATCTTTAAGTAAACATGAATTTGATTCCAGACAACCAACTTGAGTGTTAAAAAAAGTCCTGCGGAGTTGGGGAAAGCTCATGTACTGAAGGGGTGACAAGAAATGGGGCAGGGCTGGTATTAGTAATGGTTAAAAGATTGTTTCAAAGAACATTGACATGACTTTGGACCCTGGAAACTACTAATGTTCATAGAGTGGAATGGTGAAGTATAATTTAGAGAATTTACTCTTTTATCTTGTAGCTGGAGAAATAAAAGTAGGAAGGGTATGTGAACAGCAAGAACCAAAGGAGGCCAATTAAAAGATTTGCCCATTAAATACCACATACTGGAATTCAGAAAAATACTTGTCTTAGAAGGCAGAGAATCAATACTCCAGGCTCTTTAGTCTATGAGGTATGAGTCATATCTGCACAACCTATGCTATAATATATATAAAGCTTTACAAGTAAATGGTAAAGGCTATGTTCTAATAAAACTTTATTAAAGTGAACACTAAGAAAAGTTTAACTGAAAATCACAGTTTTCTAAACCATGAAAATATCCACTGGGAATTTTAACTCAAATACAACATGGAATTTGACAACCATTTTCACTGTTGCCTTATTCACAACAGCTGAAAGATAAAAGCAATCCATAATTGTGCAGCCTTGAGCAGCAACTCTGACTGGGAGCATCCATGTCCCTTGGACCAGTTTAAAGTAGTCTCTGAAGTTTGCTATATGACTCTTTTGGAGGGGGGGCACCTAATGCCAAGAGCCACTGTTCTGCATACATCTTTCTTCATTGTAATGTTCTGAATATATACCATGAAAGAGTTCAAAGTCTGCTGGGTGAGAGCAGACATATATGGTCAAGTTCAGAGCCACAAGAGTCTAGTATTACAGCAAGAGTCTAGTCCACAGGAACCCTGAAGAGATAACAGAATGTGATTTTGTGAGGGTTGACTTTCTTCTCAAACAGCATTGTCATCCTGTGGGTTGTGACTACTTTGGGAGGGGGAGTTGCATGACCCTTTCATAGGGGTCACATATCAGATATTCTGTATATCAGATATTTATATTAGAATTCATAAGAGTAACAAAATTACAGTTATGAAGTAATAGTGAAATAATTTTATGCTTGGGGTCACCACAATAGGAGGTACTATATTTAAGGGTCATAGCTTTAGGAAGGGTGAGAACCATTTCTCTAAAATGTCTAGATTCAAGAATCCAGTGCAACATTTGCAAGCTGCCATTAATTGGTCTAATATTACTGTCCTATGCCTCAGTTTTACTTTCTATAAAATGAGAATAATAGCACTCACTGACCACAAAGTAAATGCCCTAACCAGGAAAGCTGGTCTTCCGGGTGTGGAAGATAACAGTGGGGGTGGGGGTATGTGTGATAGCATTCTATTTTGAGCTTACTCCCTGATTTTAATTAGCTTTGCGGAATGTCTTCCTTAATATTTGCCTTGAGGTTTGGAGCTTATGTTCTGGGCCTCATTATGTATGGAAGAGCTGTTCTATGTGGTTGTTTCCTAGATGAGATTTAAACAAATAATACCTTACCTGGCTATACAAGGGTAACCTAAGCTCCTGGTTTTTGTCTGTTCTGGGAAGGTCCTAGAGGCATATATTCCCTTAGGGAGGAGGTCTTGGAACTGACTAGCGTATGCACTATCCTTACAAAGATGAAGTCTGAGATCAGGGATGAGGATGATCTGCCTAGAACCACATCATAGGAAGCCAGGGCTGAGGCCTTCAGTCATTCATCCTCAACTTAGAGTGTTTCTGAAGTGGAATGTCAGCCTTCTCCTGGAGAGACAATTTTCTATATGCATGAAATACTTGTGAGTATTTGGGTCACTGAATATTTGACAGTTTATCCACTGTTTTCTATATAATGGAAATAATTAAAAGAGCAATGCTTCTTAAGTTATAAATACAATCTGTTAATAATCTTTGGCATTTTAAACGTCATATTGACATTTTTCTAAAGTTTGTTCTCCAGGATAGTCAAGTATATTACTGTTGTCTGCTATATTTAAGGTAGTAAAGAACAGGCTTTCTTGAAATTTGAAGCCGACTTTCCCTTTTTCCTTTTTCATTGTAATAACTAGAGAAACAGTGGCCACTACTGTCAAGTCATATAATTACACCACACTGCTCTCTCCCTGCTTTGTGTGGTGGGAACATTAACCTTTACCTGAAAGAAGCATTTTCTGGGAACTTTAAGACATGCCATCTGGAAGAATATTACTATTGATTAAATAAATACTCTTTTTCTATTAGTCATGAATCTAGATGGTATTTATGAATAACCAATACTACTCTAGAAACCGAGAATATAACATAGTAATTGTTCCTATTATTAAACAATTGAGTCTTAAAATATTAAAAGCATAGAAAATATACTTTCATACAAAGAAGTTTATAATTAGTAATACCATATAAAAGTTAATGATCAACAGTTATATAACCTGGTAGGATTTTTTAATCATTTCAAATATGAATCTGCCAAAATTTCCCTCAATTCATTATTATAAAAATGTTCATCAAAGATTTGAGAGAGGGAGAATAGGCTACTAGAATAGGGTTAGGATTTTTCCCCTAGATTTATTCAAAATATTTAAGAGCATTTTAATTTATTATACCGTAGAAACACATTTCTGTTATCTAAGAATTTATTAATGTAAATTGGCATTTGGACAGAAGTCTACCTAGAAATGGCTTTTCCAGAATTTCTTATGCCTTAGAAAAGCCTGCTCTTTTCAGTGCCAAAAGCAGACAGCAGAGGGCCCTGCAAATTTAACTGTCCAGAGACTTGCTAAAACTGAGAACAGTTTTATTTTAAACATTTTGTGTCCTCTCCTTGAAGTCTGTCCTTGTGACTTTAGAGTCTCTCGGAAATGGAAAAGAAAGAAGGAAGGATACATGCGTGGAACTGTCTTATTATGTTGGCATAATTTTGAAAAATCCAAATGTAGTGATTGATTCTATTTATAGATATCTAGCTAGGAAAGTCAAGAGCTTGTGTGGCATTCCAGGGTTGATTAGCTTTGAAACTGGGTAATTACAGCTCCAGCCATGAGCATCCACCATATGTGAAGTCTATGCATATTGATGAAGGTTGTAAGTATATGGAAATGCCTTGGTAGACTGATCAGTTTGCTCTTGCCATCTGATGAATGTTATTTATTTACTCTGTATGTATGTATGTATGTATGTATGTATGTATGTATGTATGTATGTATGT
>LOJH01018018.1:1341-11655 GCA_001685095.1 Ellobius talpinus
TTTCTTTCTTTCTTTCTTTCTTTCTTTCTTTCTTTCTTTCTTTCTTTCGTCTTTTGAAGGAGAACGGGAGAAGGCTCTCTTGTAAAGTGAATTCCCCTCCTCTCTTCCAGTTTCGTCTCTGCTGAGCCTTCCAGACCCTTTTGTGTGGTGTGATTTCATGCTAATGTATGTACGGAACATGAAGACAGTCACAGGTAACACAATGAACTTAACTTTTTTCCCCTTTTTATTGAATTCTAATGAGTAGTTTCCATAGCAATTACTGCGTCACCCTGCACGCCACTAGCAGCTTCTTTTTGGTCTCCAGGCCGTGCTCATCAACACTGCTGCCTTAGTGGACTCTAAGGGGAACACAAGCCCTTGGGGCTCAGCGACAGTTGCGGAGTATATTCCAGGAAATTAATAAAGCTGAGCAGTGTTTTTCAGGTTTGCATTCCTCAGCTGGTCCTCCGTTTCCACTGCAGGGCCCAGAGTCCCTGGGAGGACCAAGGGCATGGTGTGAGCCCAGGGTTTTAGGCTCTGCTGGCTGTGTGGCAGTTAGGGAGCTGTTCCCCTGGTGTGACCCCTTTCTTTCTCAGCCCCAGCTGTGCCCCAAATCCTTGTGAGAGAACCGAGAAAGGGAGTGGGCCTCATTTCCCCAACAGCCTCTCAAGCGCTTCCTGTCAGTTCCGACATGACTTCGGAGGTTCTGGGCATATACAGGCCTCTTCCAGAATAGAAATGAAGGAGGCAATCCCTGGGGCCTAAGCCGGTGATGGCGAAGTGAGTTAAGAGCAGGCAAGGTCCTGTGAGTTAGGAGCAGCCTGGCTCTGTGAAGTCTGTCTCATCCCCCAAGCTTTGGCTCTGATTGACAGAGGAGTTTCATGCTGGCCAGCAGGGTCCCAGGCAGCTTTCGGTGATGTCAAGTGGGATGAGTGTCAGGATGAAGAGGGTTCTGTCAGCAACCTCAGTACCCCCATCCCATTGGCTGAGCAAATTTCATCACCCCGCATACAAGCAGCAGCACTGTGACCCAGAGCCACCTGAAGGGGACAAGAACTGAGCCTGTGGCAGAGCTCATGCCTAAAGTCTTCCAGCCATGTCCGTCTACACTGGGTCAGGAAGAGTGACTTCTTGCTTCTGCCTCAGTTTCTTTGTTTCTCAAAAGAGGCTATAAGCCCAGTTTAGAGAGCATGTGGATGAAAAGAAAATGGTCAAGGTTACATGCTTATACCTGCAAGGCACCCTGGTGGGGACAGGCTGAGTTGTGACTTCCAAGGAGCTGATGTGTAGCCATTGCTTTCCCTGTTGTCGGGTGAGAAATGTGTGCTGACGGGTCCCAATGGTCCCTATTTTCTCGGAAACTCCAGTGTTATCCTATTCTAAAGGCATGGGGGGCAGTGGACATGTAAGAACAGGTGCTTCAAGCAGGACAAAGAAACTGAGTCACCAAAATGTTTAGCAGAGGTAAGAAGGACACAGTTGGGCAAGATCACGATGAGATTAATACGTGTGACCAAGGGGATCAAGGCTTTTGGAAAGTGACAGTGCTGGGCCACCAAGAGAACTTCTCCTCTCACCCTGCTAAGCCCACTATCTTGATTTTTAAGTTCTTAGCATCCAGGTTTTAAATGAAATTCTCTCAGCAAGAGCTGGGATGGGGCCTCTCATAGCACAAGGCCATATGAATGGGCCAATACAGTACACATGACTATTTTTTGTCTTTTCCTGGAATGTCTGTGGGGGTTGAGGACACACTGTGAGCCCAGACTGTAGTGGGATGAACTGGCCTGCTGCTCCCTGATCATAGGTGTCCTGGATGGAATCTGTGCATAAGGTGGGTCAGCTGGGGACAGAGTGTGAACTTGACACTGGACCTTGGGGAAGAAACAATCCCTCAAGGACAAAGCATTAGGCCACACCAGGCAAATACACGAGTAAGATTCTGACATCCTCTCCCAGGACTGGGAGATGGCTCAGCAGTTAAGAATGCTGGCTGCTCTTGCACAAGAACTTGGTTCAGTTTTCAGCACCTACATGGTGGCACAACCAGTCTTAACTCCAGTCACAGAGATATGGTACCCTCTGCTGGCCTCCTCCACAACAGTTGCACACACAAAACATAGACATAACATGCATGCATAACACTCATACACATAAATTAAAAATAAATCCATCTTAAAATAAAATGAACTCAGGCACAGCCACACTGAGAGACAGTCGCTGAGTTATTATGTTCTGTGCCCAGTTCTGCACCAGAATGCAGCCAAAGGCAAGCATGGCTTGTGGGGTGTCCAGAAGTTCAGACTTCTCTAGCTGTTCACATGACCCAGCGCCAAGGAGCAGAAATTGCAGGATGGTACTTGCAGAGGTACTGAGAGTCCTGCTGGGGTGGGAATAGGGTTCATGGCCCCTAAATGACCTCGGGGCCCTGGGGTTGAGGAAACTAACTCAGCTCAGAAGGACTGAAGGAGTCATACCCGGGAACTATCTACCTGGGACAACCAGACCCTTCTTCCCCACCCAACTCCCCAGACTCTCCAGAGATGCTGCCCTGGTGGGGGGTTGTCACATGACCGGGACTGGCCACTCACTACTCAGCAATTAGGTGGGACAGTCATGCAGGCTTAGGGACTGGAGCAGTGAACATTTTATGGGAAAGCATATGCCATGAGGGGCACACTCAGAAGCAGAATGCTGGCAGTCCTGTGATCACAGCGCAGGCACTAGCTCACCAGAATGGGCTTGGCACATAGGGTCTCAGGTTGCTGGGATAGGGCCCTCCTGCCCCAGGCAGGGAGCACTATGGGATCCTAGTTGCTTTCTATAGACCTGTGACTCCAGGGTTGACTTGTCCTGTGAGTTAAGACGATTCGTTGTGGTGGTGGGGTGGACTGTCTGGCACATAGCAGACTGTTAGAGAAGCAGTGGTTGACCTCTGTCCTTTAGTTGCCAGTAACACAGGACAGAAAGCAAATGGCAAGCAGCAATGGGGGACAGGGTCCAGGGTGCTTGGCACATGTCACACTGCGCCTCTGGGGTCATCCTGATGGCTCAGGATTGAGTATGAGCTCTGCTGTATGAATTTCATCAGATTGTGTACCCTCTCTGAGCTGCAGTTCTGACAGATCCACCATGGCAGTAAAAAGAAATCCTCAATTTTTGAAATGAAAGTCCATTTACAAATGAATGATATATCAGGTGCACAGTATACAGTAGGTGCTCACTTCTTGCAGCAGCAATTCTTCACTGGTGCTACCATCATTTAGCAACCCAGTGTTTGAGGCTGGCACCTGGGGACACAAGCCCCAGGCCTGCATTGGAGTGCTGACTGAAGGCATCCAGAGTAGCTGCGGGGGGGCTCTCTGGAGCCTTTCCAGGCCTTTCGGATTCCCAGTTTGTGTCTGAGGAAGCTGGATCAGGCGGTGAAGATGCAGCCACATGTGAGACGGGAAAAACAAAGTCCCTGCCTGCCACTTGGGAGTCCTTGGCACCACTGTCTTCTGAAATGGTGGTAATGTCCCTACACATGGCAGAGCTGGACCAGCTTCGCCACTTAGAGGGAGATTTAGGGGGTGACACACAGGGAAAATAGACTTGCAGACTGCTGGGTTTCCTAGTCTTACAGCAGGATTGGCAGGAGGGCCCTGCCATGGGGAGAGCTGTCAGCAACTTAGCTTGGAGCCAGTGAAAGCAGCCAGCCTCTCCCCATGCAACTGTAGGGCAGCAAAGCCCATATGCTTCGCCCTAGAACCTCTGGGGGTGAGTTGTAGATGTTATGCCCCAGGATTTCAAAGCATGGCTGGCATCCAGGGAGTCCTCTGTGAATGTCACAAGATCGGGGTGCTTCTGTGTTGGCCAAACATCATGCTCCAATGCCAATGGAATAACCATGCAGGGGTATGGGAAGGGTTGAGCCTTCCAAACCCAGGCTCAGTTCTGTGAGCTGAGCAACAAAATGCCTGCCATTCCACAAGCAATACAGATTCCTGAGCCCTACATTTGCTCATCCTTGAGATGGGCACAGTGCTCTTACTACCCATGTGGCTGGCTTCTGCTGATGGTTTTGCCTGGCCAGTACTTTGAGACATACTTGAGTATTTGTATAGCCAGTGCTCAGGAATTGCTGTTGCCGTGAGCTCTGTTCAGGACCTCCGCAAAGAAACCAGCAGAAGAGTAAAGGCTTTTTCTGAATCCACTATTACCAACATTCCTTTATTTTTTTAGGAAGCAAATAGTGACAGCTGCCCTAGGCATTGTCTAAGGGTGAGGTTGCAGAAATGAACAGGCACATGCCTGCCCATGGCTTTGCCCAAGGAACTTCAAAGAAAATAGATTGATAAGCTACAGTGAAGGGAGGCATGGGAGACACAATGAGCCTTATGGTGACAGAAAGCAGGCTTGATCTGTGGAGTCAAAGAATGAACTGTGTGGAAGGAGGTGCTTGAGATGGGATGGGAGGATAAATGGCCATAGGGCTGATAATGCTGCATCCCTAGGCAGCAGTACTGGGGTGTACAAAGTGTTGGGGTTAAAGATGCTTTAGTGCAACCTAGTACCTTAACCAAGGTCAGAATAATCAAGCTGATGTAGGCTTGTCTAAGAGGGGATGGTAGCCATTAACCCTGCAGCACTGGCCCCAAACCTGTCCTCACTCTGGTCCTCCCTCTTCCTTGCATCCCTGGAGTAAATGTTCGGGGACTAGAGTCCATCTTTCTATCCCATGGTCTCCCTGGAGTGAACGTTTGGGGACTAGAGTCTATCTCTCCATCCCATGGTCTCCCTAACCTTGGAAAAGAATCATTTTGACAAACACATGTTTCCTTGACTGAGGCCAGCTCAAGGTTCAAGATGGAACTCATCTGCAGGAATTTAGCAGCATTGCTAGATCTAGAACATCATTGAGCAGACAGAGGTGACCATGTGTGGAGTCGTGGGTCCCAGAGCTAGCACCACAGCACACCAAAACCCAACCTACGATCCTGAGGGAAGGAGTGGCCAAATGACGGAACCTCTGCAAATGCTCTCCCATTACTGAAGAGCTTCATCCCTGCTCTCTCACACACATCTCCTCCACTCCAGGCCTAAGAAGGGTGTGGTGCCAGGCCTGGAGCCATAGCATAAACATCCTACCTCACACAGGGAGTGTCACAACAGCAAGCCCACCTCCAGCTGTCTCGCGTTCAAGCATTTTATGGAGAGACTTTTTGAGAAACCCCCAAGGAAAGAAGAAACCATAAAATTGGAGGTGACAGTAGACAGGAGCTGTAGGCAGAGCAGGGACCTGGCTCAGTCACGATGAGCTATTTTCTTTGAATATACCTTCAGGTTCTCTGAGTACTGAACCCCTGGTTCTGGGGGTCGGTCAGCAGTCCTTGTGAAACTGCTTTGTGACAGAGCCTGTAGGGCTTGCAGGGCAGGACCAAGTAGACAGAGGGACCCAGTGCCCAACTTGCACTCATGGATCCTTCAGTGATGGTCTCTGAGCTGTGCTCAAGGTAGAAATGAGGGAAGAAAAGCAAGGTCCACCCTGGAGAGGGGGACAGCCAAGGAGAGGAAGGTCTTGCCCTGATGGCTGGCATCCTCCTCTTGTCACCTTGGTCCATGTCTAGCACAGTGGTTCTTTGGTGGCATCCATGGCTTTAGGGAGGATCTGGCCATCAGAAGAGCAAACACTCTTTCCCTTAATTTGCTTCTGTTGGGCATTTGTCATAGCAACAAAAATAGCAATGAAAAATAACATGAACAGTAATCAAAGGCAGATTTGCCCTAGAGCCCAGCTGCCCATAGCCCCATCCAATTCGAGGCCACAGGCTGTGTTAGATATCTTTTTGCCTGGTCTTGTGTGCAGTGTGTGTGTGGGGGGGGAGGTTCCTGTTGGCCTTCTGTTGCTGTGATAAACGCTAAACTGAAAGCTACATGGGGAGAGAAGTGTTGATTTACAGCTCCCAGTCCGTCCCGAAGGGAAGCCAAGGCAGGAGCCTGGGGCAGGAACTGCAGCAGAGGCCATGGAGGAATGAATGCTGCTTGCTCTTCATGGCTTGCTCAGCCTGATTTCTTATAGAACTGAGCATCCTTTGCCCAGGGGCAGCATTGTCCATGCTGGGCTTGGCCCACAGTCATTAACGGAGTAAATGCGTCACAGACTTGCCGCAGGTCAGTTGGATAGAGGCAGTTCCTGGCTTAGGATTCCATCTCCCCAGATGATACTAGCTTGTGTCAAGCTGACAAAAATAAAACAAAACCCAGCATAGGGCACATGCACACACGTGTAAGTGTGCACCTCCCGTGCACATGCAGAGTCTGGAGGAGGCCTCTCACTGAGTCTGCAGCTAGCCTGGCACCCAGTGAGCACTAGCAGCCCTCCCGTCTCCACTATCCACAGTGCTGGGTTGCAGGTACAAGACGACCACACCTGGTTTTCATATGGGTTCTTGGGGGTTTGAACTCAGGTCCTTATTCTTTGTGGCCAGTTCTCTAGCCTGATGTTTCTCTCCAGCTTCCTCTCCTGGGACCTCATGACTCCCAGGTTGTCTTCCAGAATGGCTTCTTGTGTCCCCTGTTTCCTAGCGACCTTGAGAATGGATGGCAGGCAGCAGTAAGAAGGCTCACCTCCTGACGGAGAAGCGGTGCTGCAGGACGAGAGCTTGGCTCTTAGGAGGAGCTGACAGCTGACAAGGTGGACAAATACAGCTGAGGATTGAGCGTCCTGAAGAGTACAGAGGCCCAGAGTGATAAGGGGATTTACAGTTTCCAGGCTGCCCCAAGGGATCTGGGGGAGGGGCAAGAAATCATCACTTTCACTGAACTTCCCTCATTCCAAGGTCAGCTCCCTGAACTGTCTGTTGGCTTTCCCACGCACAGTGGAGACGTCACAGGAATCTGGCGATCTCCAGGACACAAAGTCGAAGGATAGCATGAGAGACAGAGGTGGTGTCTTTGGGGCAAGGGGCTGGCAAAAGGGAAATATGTCCTGCATGCTCCTATCTCCTTCTCACACCTATGGTTTCTTCTAAATTGGGTTTCTGAGCAAAATCACTGCTAGGAACCCCCTCTTAAATATGGACAGTGTCATGAACATGAATCTCTCGGAGGTATTTTGAAAACAAAGTTAAGTGGAGTCCAGCTCATTGCATGCTGTGTCATGGTTAACTAGACCCAAATCATTGCACGCTGTGTCATGGTTAACTAGACCCAAATCATTGCACGCTGTGTCATGGTTAACTAGACCCAAATCATTGCAGTTGCACACTGGCAGGCACCGGGTTTTGTGCGGTTCTGTAAAGGAAGGGTCATGCTTTCCCTCTCTGCTGGATAGAGAAGGTCCACAGGATGGCTGATCTGCGTGCGAGCATTCCCACACATGGGTCTCTTATTAGGGTTATACTGAGTAGGTTCTCTTTCCCCAGCTGCCTTATGCTTCCCCAGTGCCCTGTGAGCTGCCTGCTGGAGGGAATCTTGTCTCTGGGCTGAGTCAAGGCCCCCAGGATATTTGGGAATAAGGAAGAAATTGAGAGGCCGGCTAACGCCCAGCCCAGCGCAGCTTTCCAGCTTTCCCTCTCACGTCATTGCTAACCCAATTGGATGAAGAGCCACACCAGCCAGCTCAGGCCCCTCCTTCTCTGCATTGTGCAAGACTCAATCGACATTTGCATAAAATGCCATAAATCACAGCTTCTCAAAGCTCGGAAACCAGCTCCAAGCTAGAACAAAGAAGCTGGAACCAAACGGGGAGGGAAGGCTCAGGGGTGGCAGCGTGTGGGGTGGGTGTAGGACAACACCCGCCCCAACCCCCATCGCAGGCCTAAGAGGTGGACACCACTTGCTGGATTTAGGGCTTCACACTTTGTCCCTAGGGCTTCTCAGCAAGCTGGCCATTTAAGGCAGGGTGACATGGTGAGGATGAGAGCCCTGTCCTGAGCATAGCACAGGTTCTCACCATGCACAGGTGTGGGCATGGGTGACTGTGGTGTGGAAACAGAACAGAACAGATAGTACTACAAGTGGAAAACTCAGCCCTTTGTGCCCAGCCATGGTGCTGTGCTGTCTCCTAGAGCTGTGTGTGTGTGTGTGTGTGTGTGTGTGTGTGAGTCAACCCTGTGCTGTCTCCTAGAGCTGTGTGTGTGTGTGTGTGAGTCAACCCTGTGCTGTCTCATAGAGCTGTGTGTGTGTGTGTCAGTCAACCCCGTGCTGACCCATAGAGCTGCATGTGTGTCAGTCATCCCTGTGCTGTCTCCTAGAGCTGTGCGCGTGTGTGTGTGTGTGTGTGTGTGTGTGTGTGTGTCTGTGAGTCAACCCTGTGCTGTCTCGTAGAGCTGTGTGTGTCAGTCATCCCCGTGTTGTCTCATAGAGCTGTGTGTGTCAGTCAACACACACCTTTGGAACAAAATGCTCGCTCACTATTCAAGGAGTCGATTCCAGGACACCCTATAGCTTCCGAATCTGGGGTCGCTTTAGTCCATTCTGTTCAAGATGTACATTAACATCACACAGAGTCAGTCTGTCTTCTCTGCACTGTGGTTGCCTGGCTGGTGTCTACTCTGTATCAATCTGGGGGCTATGCAAACAGCTGCCATGCTGTGTTGTTTAGATATTAAATAAGGAGAATTGAGTGTACATTGAACTCAGACGCATTAAAGATATGTTTGCCTATGATGCCCGGTCCTCAGCATGGAGACCCACTATACTCAGAATTGAGCTGTGGCACGCCAGAAGCTGTCTTGAGGACCAGGTGTGAGCATCTGTGTAAAGAGGGAGGATAAGAACTAGGCTGACACACCTGCTGTGGGGGACCTGAGAATGTCTGACTTATGAGGAGGGCAGGAGTGACTGGATCAAACTGGACTACAGCTGCTTGTGGGCCTTGCTGCTGTCTGTGGTGCCTCCTCACAGAAGAAAAATCAGGAAGAACCTGGTTTTAAGGGCTTCAGAGTGGTGTTCAGCATCCTCCCTATTCTCAGGATACTCTCTCTGTGCACACCTGGCTCTAAACATTTCCATGAAGGCAGATAAAGCTTTACTGAGTGGAGGATACCAAGCTACAAAATATTAGTAGGATGGGTTTGCATATTGCCTGGGAAGTGGTATGCAAGTGAGAAGACATTGCCTCCAATATGAACGATTGTTTTCAGAATGGAGGGCTCCTGGCTGGGTCCTAGGTGGTGGCCGACTTACATCAGCTCCCATAGGCATTGACAACCCTGCTTCACAAAGGCCTTTGGTGGCCTGTGTGAGTTTTTCTCTGCTTGTTTGGTTTTGAGACCGGATTATTGCTATAGAGCTGAGGCCAACCTCGAACCTGTGGCAGTCCTCCTGCCTCTGCTTGCCCAGTGCCCAGTGCTGAGATTACGTGTGTGTTACCACATCCAGTTGTCTTGTAAACTTCTTGGCAGGACAGAAATTCTTTCAACCCAGTGCCCATGACTTGCCATGGCAACCTTTCTCACCTCTTAAGACAGGAAGACCTGTAGGAAATCATGTCCTTGGAAAGAAGAACACAAGGTGTGGAGCACCCCAAAACATGCTGAGGCAAATTACAGCCTCTCAGATGCTGGGACACCCTGACAGCAACTCTGGTTTTAACAAACACAAACCTGGTGCTATTTGTTTTCCAAATGTGGATGAATTCAGCTCATTGTAGAGATACAGTTAGAAGAAACAGTGATGGGGAAACACACGAGCATGCCTGTGCACACATACAACCATTCACACAAACACAAGCATGTGCATATACACATACATACAACTATGCATACAAACACACAAGCATAGGCATAAACACATATACAACCATGCACACAAACACACAAGAATGTGCATGAACACATTCAACTGTACACACAATCACATAAGCATGTGTGTGCACACATACAACTGTGCATACACACAAGCATATGAATGAATACATACAACTGTGCACACAAACACACAAGCATGAGCATGCACACACAACCATGCGCACATACACACAAGCATGCATGTACACACATACAACTGTGGGCATGTGCATGGTGTGGGAGATCCTTCTGTCTGTGTGTTACTTTTCTTGGTTAATGAATAAAGAAATTGCCTTGGCCTGTTGATAGGGAAGAACTTAGGTAGGCAGGGAAGATGGAACTGAATGCTGGGAGGAGGAAGAAGGCAGAGTCAGAGACGCCATGGAGCCACCAGAGACAGAAGCTGGGAATTTTACCCAGTAAGCTACAGCCTTGTGGTGATACACAGATTAATAGAAATGGGTTAAGCTAATGTGTAAGAGTTAGCCAATAAGAAGCTAGAGCAAATGGGCCAAGCAGTGTTTTAATTAATATAGTTTCTGTGTGGTTATTTTGGTTC
>LOJH01018018.1:11738-21980 GCA_001685095.1 Ellobius talpinus
ATTAATATAGTTTCTGTGTGGTTATTTTGGTTCTGGGCAGCCGGGATGAACAAGCAGCCCCTCCTTGCAACATGTGCATGCATGTATGACTTTAGGATGAAGAAAAAGCCCCATTAGGCATTGCATATGAACATGTGCATACGTGTATGACTTTAGGATGAAGAAAAAAACCCATTAGGCATTGCATGTGTATGTGTGTCTTCTTTGTGTGTGTGTGCACACATGTGAATGTGCATATATGTTTGTTGAAAGGCAAACACTGAGTGGGGAGGAGATGATGGCCTTGCTGGGGAGATGGAGGAGGAGCCACTGGACAAAGGGAACATTTACAATCTGTTATTGTCTTGGGCCAAATCAAGGAGTATGGCCACAGTGGACTAGTGATAGAGGATCAGATTCCTGGGGTCTGGGAGAGTGCAGAGGAAAATGATGGCACTAATCGCTCGGTGCCTTGGTCAGTTCACAGGACACTGGTGACCAGGGCCGGGTGAACAATCAAGGAGCCAGTAGGGCAGGTACCATGGAACGTCTCTGGTAACTTCTTGGTGACATTATTTCCAGACAGGGCCTCTGAGCTGGACAACGGATCTGTGGCTGTTCTCTATCAAACACTATCGGCCTGTCTGTAAAATGGAGCTGTTCTCTGCCCTTGGGCTAAGGGTTGGTGATTTTCCCTCATGCCTGTCCCTAGTCTGACTCCTAGCCAGTATGTAGGCAGTTCTAATTCCTAGGGAAGTATGCAGTCACCTTTTGCGAGCCATGAACTGGTAGAGAAGGCAAAACATCATGTTGGGCACCAGGAAGAGAGCTCTGATGGTTTACTACCTTGGCAGTTGGACCGTGAACTCTTCCCCCACAGGCTTCTGTTCAAACGTCTGTTTTCCAGCAGGTGGCGCTGTTGTGGAAGTTGGGAACTTTCAGGAGGTGGAGCCTCCTTGGAGGAAGAGGGTTCCTGGGGGCGGGTCTGGGGGATTTGCCACCAAACTGGCTTCCTATTTCTTCTCTACTTCTACTTCATGATCTGATACCTTGGGCTCCTGCTGGGAAGCTATCTGCTTCTCACCTTCCAGGCCATCATGGGCTGTGTCTTCTTAAACCTTAGCCGGAATCAGCCCTTCCTGCCTTAAACTGTTTCTGTAGGGTGTTTTGTTACATGATGAGCAGAATGGCTGACACCTGGGGCTGCACTCACAGATGACCTGTGACCTGCTTGGGGCTCCTTTGTCCTTACAATGGTGTCCTTTCTCTCTGTGGGTCTCTGTCTGTTTCCCTAGCCTGGCTTCCCACTCTCAGCCATCTTTCTGCTCAAAACTTCCCATCTTCCAGAAGATGCAGATGCTTCTTCCAACAGAGCTGTTCTCCTCCTCTCAGCTACAGCAGGAGGCTGCCATAGCTGAATCCATCCCCCTGGTCTCGTGATTGACAGGTGAGACTTTGGGTGTGGCTTGCTGGACTTCTGAGATGAACAGGAAAGGGAAAGGCCATGGCAGTGTTAGACAGTAAGGGGTACAGGAAAGGGAAAGCCATGGCAGTGTTAGACAGTAAGGGGTATAGGTTTAGCACTCCTGGCATCCTATTTGTTACCATGAGGCAAGGTCCTACCCAGGAGTGAAACCAGTAGAAAGAAATCTGGGCAGAGACGAGGTAATGGCCTCGAACATTGAGCCCCTAGATCCATCCATTCCCGAAGCTAACATCTGCAGAGTTTGTCATTGTGAATGGATACATCTCCCAACCTTTAAACTAAATGGGTTCAGCTTCCCTCAGAGGGATCTGAGATGATGCTGGAACAGCCCAGTTTTTTCACTCATAGGCACACAGAAGGCTCTGGGCCACATGACTGTGTGAACAGAGGAGTGGTGTCAGTGCAGACGGCCCTGGATTCTGATCTGATGATCGGGATAGCTTCCTAGAGAGGCCAGGTCTTCCTTATTTGGCTCATCCCACCAGGAGAGCCTGAGCAGTAATGTGCTGGAGCAGTCACTGTGCCATGTGATGCTCCCAGGCTCAGCTCTGCAGGCGATGGCTGTGTGGGTAAGTGTGAGTACAGCAGGCGAGGTACCTTTAGGGCTCTTTGAAGGCCTCTCCTGCTTTCTTCCCTTAGCTGCAGACTCAGACCTGAACTGACCAGTGTAGGGAATGTCCCATTTTCATTTTTGACGGACAGCCCTATGACATCTTCCCATGTTAGGTTCCAGCAACCACCACCACAAGAAAAACACACAACTGTCCCACTGCAAAGAAACCCAGCCACCTCAGCCCTGCCCTCTGACCTCCAAGGACCTGTTCTTGTACCCTGTTGATGTCTCTTTCTGCATTTATGCGGATTAGCCCTGCATCACACAGTCTCAGAGGTCGGCATTTTCGAATCTAGTGCCATGCCCTCAAGATCCACCTGAGGTGCTGGATGAATCAGTGACCCATTCTTTGTTATGGCTGAGTAGCATGTGTCTGTTTAACTTTTTGCCTATTAAAAGTGACCTGTCTATTTCTCACTTGGGGAATTGTGGGTAAAGCCACAATGAACTATTATAAATAGGCTCTTGTGTGTCCTCTTTATCATAAATAGGAGTAACAGCCCTGGGTAGTGTGGAAAGTAATATTGGCTTAGTAAAAACAAAACCAAATCCTATTTTTTTAAAAAGAAGCTTTCCAACAGTGAAGTGTGGGACACAGGGTTTTCTATGGCATTTTCTCCTTATAAAAAATACCATGCATAGAGAATGTCCAGGATCACAGAAAACACACTTGCACATCAGCAGGGTTCTTAAATAAACATGAAGCAAACCCCCAAATGTGCAGTCTTGGGGCTCACTGGCCTTCAGACCCATCCATGGTGTCACCCTTTGCATGGCTGAATAGTATTCCGTGGTGGATGTGTACCACTTGAATGATGGACACTTGGCTGCTGTGCGTAGCAGTGAACAGCAGCATGCAGATGCCTCTGACATCTGATCTACAGCCAGCAATGGAAGTTACAGCTGCTGAAAATAGAAAAGCAAAGCCTCAGATGCATTCAAAGCCAGTCGCATGTCTCAGCTGTTCGCCCTGGGAGACTGTTGGAAAAGACAAAGAGGGAACGAAGAGATTGAGGCTGTAGTAGCCCCGTGCCACACAGTTGACTGGAGCGAGCCTGATGTCTCAGAAGGCATCCTTGTGATCTCTCTCACCTTCCTCAGGCAGATGCAATGCTTAGTGTTCTGTCTAATAAGAAGAAAATATGGATCTGGATATGGGACACCCGTTTGGCATCACAGCACTCCAGATGCTGATGCAGGTTCCCCGTCAGCCAGACCCCGACAGACAGACAAACAATGAGTAAAGCAAGACAAGAGGTGGGGTGATAAAACAAAAGCAAGGCACTGAGAGTGTAACCCAGACTCTGGCATCCCCAGGCTCCAGTCAGATCTAACTGTGACAGCTGATCCCAGGCTGAACCCACACAGTCCCTCCACCCCACACCCAGTGAAGCCTGGACCTGATAATGTTGCCTACAGAGGGTTCTCTCCCCACCTCCTGCCCTGACCACAGCCCTTCTTGAACTAACCTGTAGATGGAGACTGCTTGTTCGTTCCTGGCTGCCCAGACCTGAAATAATCAATCACACAGAAACTGTATTAATTACAACACTGATTGGCCAATAGCTTAGGCATTTTCTTGGCTAACTCTTATATCTTAAATTAACCTGTTTCTATTAATCTATGTATTGCCACGTGGTTGTGGCCTACTGGTAAAGTTCCCTCCGGCGTTTGTCTCCTGCAGTGGCTGGTGGCTATGTGGCATCTCCCTGACTCTGCCTACTCTCTCCTCCTCTATCTGCTTGGAATTCCCCTTGCCCTATTCTGGGCTGCAATAGGCCCAAAGCAGCTTCTTTATTAGCCAGTGCTATCCACAGCATACAGAGGGGAACCCCACATCACTAACCAGAGGTGACTTACCCATACTCAGCTCAGGAGAACGTCTCTGGCTAGCAGGCCCAGCCAAAGAAGCCTTTGTGAGGTACAAAGCCATTGCAGGGGTATCTTAATATGTGGAAACAGGCCTGTGTCCCTGGCTAGCAGGCCCAGTCACAGACTGGTGAAAACTGGTGTCTAGCACTGTCCTCAAGAGTCCCATGGGCATATGGCTATGCCCATATCATACATCTATCAGTGTATAGCAATTAATAATGCATGTCATATCCAAAATGCATATTAAATATCTAAAAATGTAATGTGTACTTTTAGATACATGTACATATAAAGTCCTTAGTGCACACATGTGGCAGGCATGACAAGGTGGGTCTAAGGAGATCTTACGTATTCTAGACCCTTTCCAACATGGCCTAGGGTTTGTGTCTATTCTTCACATACCCTCTAGACTTAGAGAGAGCTCTAGTCTGCAGTGATGCCCAGCATAGCCCTGTAGAATGACTGACCTAAATGGCCAGTACAGATCTCAAGGGCAACATTGCAAGATTTATTCTCTAGAACTTCAAAAACTTCAATTTTTATTCATAACTGAATGACTGTGTGAGTAAAGAATCCAAACATTGTGCATATGGTGCACACATATGTGTGTGTGTGTTATACACATTCTTGTCTTCACACACATGTACAGATAAGTTTGAAGACATACTACAGCTGGGACCAAACATGTCATTGGTGACATGCATAGTTGATATTTTCCAACCCTCTGAAGCGTCCTTCTCTCTGTCCCATGTTGTGTCTTGGAGTTTATTGATGTGATAAACATCATGGTCAAAAGCACCCTGGGAAGGAAAAGGCTTATCTCAGTGTACAGCTCTCAGTCCACAGCCCACCACCGAGGTGAGTCAGGTGAGTCACTGCAGGAACTGGAGGTAGGAAATGGAGACAGGAACTGAAGCAAAGGCCATGGAGGAACACTTTTTACCATCTTGAACCTCATGGCTTGTTCAGCCTGCATCTTACAGCCCCAGGACCACCAACCCATGGATGGCTGTGCTATGATGAGCTGGGCCTCCCACATCAATCACTAATTTAAAACTGCATCATAGACTTGCCTATGGGGCAATCCTATGGCCGGATTTTCTCAATCAAGATTCTTTTTCCCCAATTGTTCCCAGCTTGTGTCAAGAGGACATAAACCTAGCCAGCACCATGGCCAAGGTTGTCACGGTCTTCCCATGATTGCAGCTAAGAGGAAGGAAACCCAGAGAAGTCCCGGCCAGGTAGCAGTTGGGCCAGAGCTTGATTCCCATCTCTTCCCTGGACCTCAGCTTCTCTATCCGCACACGTGGGCTTTCATTCTAGACGATTCCATGACCTGAGCTTCCAATAACCGTGTTTCAGGGCATATGGAGGGTGAAGTCCAGCTCAATGGGAGCCTAGCTTTGAGAGCTGCATAGAGCCACAGCAAAGAGTGAGGTGGCATCACGGGAGCAGGTGAACATCCTCGGACAGCCTTGGCTGTCACAGGTGCTGCACTGGGAGGAGGCTTGAGTCACCAGATGGAAAAGAAAGGGACCAGAGCAAGGTACCAACTGTCTTGTTGCTGTTTAGGATCCCAATTCACTCTGAAGAGTCTAAGGCCTGGAAACTCAGAGCAGCCATTTCAGCAGCCTGTGGCATTATGCACTGTTTGCATCCATGACAACCCCGTGATTGTGATGGCCCTGCCCCCCCATCCAGTAGTTTTGAACTGTTCTTCTGTGGTAGCTGAACTAGCGCCTGCTGAGCAATTGGTTCAAAGTCAAAATGTCCTCTGGATGAGAGAGTTTGGTGTGTAGGCAAATGGGACTCTTAGGGTCATTTTCAGTTGCTTTCACAAAGTACCCAAGGCTCGATAATTCATAGAAAACAAGTTTCTCTGCCCCACAGTTCTGGGAGAGCTGACCTGGCCAGCTTCATGTGGACAGGCAGGTTCCCATCTTCCTATAATGCCACCGAGACGACCAAGTGAACGCTATCCTCATGGAGAAACTCTAGCAATCTTCCTCAAGCCTCCAGATGTCTTCAGCTAGGGAACCAAGGAGATGACATTTCAAACCCGTGACTGAGGGGGCACATTGAGCCCAAAAGTGCTTCAGTGGGAGTTTGAACTGCTGACCTCAGATTTTATTTGACAGTGAGAACTGAGTTCCGGGGAGTGTGGTGGAGCAGGGGAGAGCTTGAGTCTTGTTAGCTGGGCAATTTTAGAAAGAATAGTAGTGCCTTTTCTTCACTTCTGGCCCCTCCCTCCTCCCTCCTCCTTTCTCTTCTCCCTGTCTCTCCCTCTGTCTCTCTCCTCCCTGTATCTTCTCCTTTCCCCTCTCTTTTCTCCCAGGAGTGGTGAGCTGTCAGCTCTGTAACCATCCGTCGCCGTCGCCCTCTCTCCCATCCATGCTCACTTAGGAGGCAACAAAGAAATCCTCATTGAATAATTCATCCAGAAACTCAAGCTTCCCCTTCCCATGTGCTATATTGTGCATTGGGAGCCCCCAAAGTGGCTGGGACCTGGCTATGGGGGGGCGGTGGCCGGGGGGGGCATGGTGAGCCGTGTTTGCCACGGTGGAGATGACCATGATGAACAGTTGCAGCTTTACATGGGAGGACTTAGGAACCTGGAAGTGGGGTATGCTTCACAGAGATGGAAGACAGCTGAGTTGGCAAGCGCATGGCTCTCCCACAGACCCTGCACAGAGTCCTGGTTGTGGAGCCTCTTTGACCTGGCAGCGCAGTCATGGGAAGCAGGCAAGAGACAAGAGCAAGCCCCAGGTGATGGGAGCGGTCCCCCATCTCCAGGACCTGCAGGCAATGGGCACCCAGGGTGTCCCCCTCGTGATCAACTCTCATTTGTCAGGAGACAGGAGTCACATCTTGGCCCTGAACACCTCCTGGCACCTAAATGCTGGTGAAAGATTTCATATAAAAAGCAAGGAAACAAAAATATCCATTATGGCCACAGGCCCCAGCCCCAAATGTGTTTGATAACGTGTAAGACCTGTGGGTGGCTGTTTTCCACTGGGGCCCCATTTGGCCAGGGAGTGCACTGGCATACCTCTGAGAGAACAGGTGACCTTAAAAGACACCACTGAAGTATTCGTATTCGAGTTCCTGCAGAGCCCAGCCCTGCCTGCCACGTGGCCAGGTTTATTTTTAAAGCCAGGCCCCCTGTCTGCTTGGGATTAGATGGGCAGAGTAAACAATTAGAACTGATTTCTCCTCACCCAGTCAGGAGAGAATAGGAGGCAACATTTGTCTCTAATGGGGAGAAGAGGGGAAAGAAAGGAACTTCCTTCCAACCCATGTTAGATGCTGTGGAGTGTCTCCTCCATCCTTGGACTCTGTCACCAGCGTCTTTTGATTACAACATCGGCTTGGAGAGACACTAATTGTACCCTGCTTACAATGCTTGTAATTACACGGATTACATTTGCTTCATTTCCATATGTCAACACCACTACGAGATGGGTGGGGGGCAGCCGGAGCCACTTTTATAATCGGTTATTGTCTATGGAAAAAAAATCTCTGTTCCCAATGTGAGTGAAATGTTCTTTGTTGAAATTGGAAATAAGATTATACATAAAAGTCGTCCTCTGACATTCAGAAAACGGGCAGTTTAAAATAAATTGTTGCTGCTGATCAGCTAGATTGCTGGTCCTGATCCCTCTCCTGCTAATGAGGGAGACACCACTCACGTCGCTTTTCAAAAGCTTTCTTCTTAATAAAAGATGACCCCCATATCTCTCCGGGAGAAGACATTGTCCCACCCTGACCATATGTGATTGAGGCTCCTTTTCATAAAAAAGAGAAGAAAAAATAGGGGGGAGAGAAGGAGGGAGAGAGAGAGGGAGAGAGAGAAAGGGAGGGAAGGAGTGAGAGAGAGAGAGAGGGAAAGAAAGGGAGGGAAGGAGGGAGAGAGAGGGAGAGAAAGGGAGGGAAGGAGGGAGAGAGGGAGGAAAAGAGGGAGAGGGAGAGAGAGACCTGGTTCTTGAGTCTGTGGCAGGCAGGCTCAGAGCTACTCTCAGCTGAAGACAGAGGACTCTCAGGCAGGTGGTCAGTGAGCAATCAACAAACAGGACAGCAGCCTCTGCTGGGAGAACTCTGGATGCTGCCTCCCACTGCAGCTTTTGAAACAAAGGCATTTGGCAGGGGTGGGGGTAGTCATTTCCACATGAAGTCCAGAGGAGCTGAAAGCTGAGGTGCTGAGAGACTCAGACAGGGAGAGTCTAGGGGTGTTAGAGAGTAGAAGAAGCAACCAGCGTGAAGGGACAGGCTCTGGGATGATGAAATGCTCCGTCACACACACTGTGTACCCCCAATTTGTACAATGAGGTTCTCACCCTCCTTGACCTCAGAATGTGATAGTATCCAGGGCCCTGGAGGATGAGAGCAAGCTAGGCCTTAGGCATCCCTCTAGATCCCTCTTCTCCCCCTCCTTTCTCCTCACACACTACACCCACCGCTGCAAAGCCACCACCAGGAAACCCCTACTGAAGACCAACAGATGCCCAGGGCTGATCTGACACAGCTTTTTTTTTTTTAAATAAAGCTTTCTGCCTCGTGCATTTCATCACAGCACCAGACACCTGAGATCTTGCCAAGGGCATGCCTTGTTGTGAGGAACTTGCTCTATTGGTTCTTAGGGTAACATCAAGGTCACATGACATATTTTTGTTCTTGTTTGTTTTGTTCTGTTTTCTGAGACAGGGTCACCTGGAACTTGCTGTCCTCCTATCTCAGCCTCCAGGGAGCAGGGATGGCAGGTGTGTAACCCAATGTCCAGCATTTCATTTTTCTATTTGAACTCATGATCCAGGTGCCACATCCCAAACCCTGCACTTGCCACATCTGAGGCTGAGGCTGAGACCCCACGACCATGCTCTCATTCCTTCCCCGTTACTGTCAATAAACAGGAGACAGACTGTACTATAAGGGACTTGAAAACACCCCACGACAATCAGAAAATTGCAAAAGGCAGGCTTGGAGGTGCTGGGATCACACCACTCCTCAGACTTGAAGTGGGTACCCCTAGGGAAAATGCAATGGGAGCCGTTCCAAGCTCCGAAGCCACAGAAGAACAATCCCCAAGGAAGCCACACACGTTTTATGTCCCGAGAAAGGGAGGATGCCTGCACTTGGGACCCTACCACAAGCGCTCTGTAAAACCACGGCGGCACACCTCACTGGGACCTACTGCAGCATCTCATAAGAAAGATCAGTGGGGCCCATGGCATAGATCACAAACCATTTCTGTCAATGTCACATGCTGCTGTGCTTGGGGGAGTTCCCCAACACATCTGCTAAATTGAAAGGCTTTGGGTTTTGAGAACAAACAAACAATAAATAAATGAATATACAATAATAAAAGGAGGGAAGCAGAGAGGCCTTTGAGCTGAGACAAGGGAGCTGAGATAAATGGAAGATGAAGTCAACATACGTGTGTGTGTGTGTGTGCGTGTGTATGTGTGTCTATGCACGTGCATGGTGAATGGCTGATGGGTTGATAGATGAATGGACAGTGAGTGATACATTTCAGAGGGTCTGAAGGGAACTGCACGTAGACTAGGCCTTACACAGAACCCCATTAGTGTTCAATTGTGGGTATTTCCACAGTGAAGCATTTTTCACTGGAGAAATGGTATGAGTGTGGGGTCTTGGAGAATCCCCTCAAGCTAGTGTCTGCCCATTGTGAAGAGACTTATGATTTGAAATAGTGAAACAGTCCTGCTGGAGAACTCCCGTGAGGGTCTAGGAGGCCCAGAGTCGGAAAAGCGGAAAAGCTGCAGGGTTCTAGTATACCAGTTCTGACACTGACCTGGGCTTATGTCCCTATGTGAAAATATAGGGAGGCAGGAGCTGGAGCAATGCCAAGCTGGCCCTGGGGGCAGTGAGCAGAGAGGCTGTGCAGGGACTGCTGTGCACTCAGAGTCTGCGTCCTCAATGAGGCAAATCTGCCTTAGTCTTTTCTGTCGCCAGCACCAGCCCCTCTGAACTGCCTGGTGACCTTCACACCTCAAATCATCACAAACACTTCTTGCCACTCGAGAACCATCTCGAATGTTCTCCTCAGGCTCACAGGCAGCCCTGTTTACACACTGAAGAGGGTGCTTGCTCACAGCTGGAGCCTTACCTCATGGATCTGCCATAGCTAGCTAGCAACATCACAAAGTGCTGATTTTGTCGTTCCTAGCACTCCAGCAGATACAAATCTGGCCCACCCTGCAAATCTCTCAATGGACAGCATTCATGATTTCAGGCAGGAGATCTTTTCTGGTTTTTTTTTTTTTAGTTCTGGGGA
>LOJH01018019.1:0-17826 GCA_001685095.1 Ellobius talpinus
TCTTTGGGGCTTGCCGGCTGTGGGGAACTGGGTGGGACAGAAACCCCAACAAGCAGGCCCTGATCATGTTACAGTGAGTAAAGAAACTGCCTTGGCCTGTTGGTAGGGCAAAACTTAGGTAGGCGGGGAAAACTAAACTGAATGTTGGGAGAAAGGAGGCAGAGTCAGAAAGAAGCCATGTAGCCCCACTGGAGACAGATGTCAGAACTTTAGCCGGTAAGCCACAGCTACGTGGTTAAATTAAATAGGTGGTAGGTTAACTTAATAGGTAAGAATTAGCCAATAAGAAGATAGAGCTAATGGGCCAAGCAGTGATTTAAATAATATGGTTTCTGTGTGATTATTTTCGAGTCTAAGTTGCCAGGTAGCCAGAAACAAGTGGTCTCCTCTTGCAACAGTCTTTAAAGGAAAATCAAATAATGTAAAAAAGATCAGCCATGTAAAGATGGAAAATATACAGAGTCTGGACCCTATATGATGTCTTGCTGACAATGCCAAGAGACATTGGACTGTGGAAGGAACTGCTGAATTAAACCAGCCCAGATATTTTAGGAATACCTTAACTTTAAAATGGAACTAAAAAATGTATTGCTTTGCAGAAGAGGTTATGCTTATGGTTCCACAGAAAATGAAAGGCTGTGAGTTTGTTCAAGGTTAAAGAGGATCATGTTTGCTTGGGGCAGGGGGACCCCATGAAAATCCTAGCTAAGGACATAAAGAAATAAATGTAAAAAACAGGTAGGCAGGTAATGTATATTTTACTTGCTCAAATATAAAATAAAAACATCATGTTTGGCTGACTTGTGTACATCACACAGCCCATACTTGCGTTAATACAATATATAAGTTATCTTTGAAAGTTATGTGTTTTCAGAGCAAGGGGACCAGACAATATAAATAGGTGTTTCAGGTGATCCAGCCTCTCAGGGTGCCTCTGTGCAGTTTCCTCAAATTTCTGTATCCAGAGCAGCTCCAAGGCTGCTGGCTGAGCAGGCTATTAGAATAGCCCATAGACTGTTCTAGCCAGAACTACACATAAGCCTTGTCCTGTCCCATTGCACAGAGAATGGGTAATAAAAGTTCTAGCTCTGCCAGGACTTTACCATTATTCTCATTTTTCAGGGTCCCCTAAAGGTGTTATTGCCCCAGACAATAGGAAGCAATCTAGAGAACATGATATCCACATTCCCAAGAGGTGGGGTGGGTGGTTTTTGGTCATTTGGTGGGTTATGGATGATGTTTGTCATTATTTGTGGGGTTGGTTACAATTGGTCTTGTTCAGGGAGAAAGATAAACAAAGGAGATTAAATTCAGGGATCTCTTTCTGAAGAGAAAAATGAGGATATAGTATAGAAATGATGGGGGAAAAAGGGTGTATTGTTGAGTTTACTTTTGAACAACCACTATTCTCAAATATTTTACATTGTTATGGATTTTTGTATACTGATACAAATTTAAGGTTATTTTTATATTATATATATGTATGTGTGTGTGTTTCTAATCTTGTTTAAGGAACTGTACCTATACAGCTCACTTAAAAATGTAAAATTTTAGTCTTTATTATCCTATTACTTAGGATAATAAAGAGATACAGGTTAATAGTCATCTGCAAAAATCAAACTTATTGTCATGTTAGGTATGTTTTCAAGGTCATACAGAGATTTATTTTAGATAAGTGATCTTCAAACATTTCAAAGACCTACAGATTATGACATTTAAAATGTTATGATAAGGCTTTTCATGACAGTGGGATATGTCTGCTCCTGGAAGCACCAATTTACTTAAAAAAAGGATGATGGGCATTGAAGAACCTCCATATGGAGTTTGCTTTCAATGTCAATGCTAGCCATTTAGGAAAGAAACTGCCCTTGCCTTGCCTGCTGATAGTTATGCTGTCCAAACTAGACAAGCAGGACACAAAAGTAAATGACTGCTGAACTTTTCCAAGACATGGTAGTAAAGGCCTTCAAAAATTCCTCTTTCACAGAAAAGTCTGTCAGACATTCTAGGCCCATAGAAGATGAATGTCCTAATGTTACAAAGGAACCTTGGGGTGACTGTCCAGGCAGCCAGAGGTCTCTGTCATTTCTTAGTTTTGGAAGTTGCTTGCTCTGTACTTCCTGTCTTCTCAGGTACTATTACATCTTTCTCAGGTCTTTGATGTGACAAGAGAGGATAGTTAATGGAGTATTTTCTCTGAATTTGCCAGACACAAATGGACTGAACATTGTTAATACAGTTCTTACCTGATAATTGTTCTTATTGTATATAGTTTTACTGTGCTCTTAGAGTTAAAAACTTTCCTTTTTAATTAGAGAAAAAGGGGAAAATATGAAATATTCCTTCACTGTGTGAAGGTGTGTCACTGTGATTGGTTTAATTAAAAGCCGAATGGCCATTACCTAGGTAGGAAGATGTTAGGCGGGACTTCTGGGGACAGAGAGCTATGGGAAGAAGAAAGGCAGATGAAGCAGCTAGATGGAGAGAAACTAGCCTAAACAAGGCTGAGCTTTCATAATTAATAAGTCAGCTATGGGAAGAAGAAAGGCAGATGAAGCAGCTAGATGAAGAGAAACTAGCCTAAACAAGGCTGAGCTTTCATAAATAATAAGTCCCTGTATCATTATTTGGGAGTTGGCAGGACAAAGACTCGTTACAAAAATGTACGATTCTGTGAATTTTAGTATATCCACAAGGCATGAAGCCATCCTCATTTGATTCTTGAATGTTTTCATCACCCCCAAAGAAACCATGAACACACTTAGCACTCACTCTCAATTTAAACCCACGAAGTCCCTGGCAACTTGTGTTTTTGTTTCTTGAGTTTCCTGTTCTAAGCATCTCATATAGATATAATGACATAATATGTAGCTTTTTATCTGGCTTCTTTCATTTAGAACCGTTTTCACAATTCACCTGCACTGCAGCATGTAATAGTACTTTCTTATATGGTGTACTCATTCATACAACAAATACACCATTTTGCTTATTCATCTGCTAATGGACATTTGGGTATTATGACAACACTGTTCTTTATGTCTGTTAATGTACTTTGCATTTACAGATGATCTCTTTTGGGGGTAAATCTGGGAGTGGAATGGCTGGGTGATATAATTACATAATTAACATTTTGAAAATTTGTTCCATTATTTCCCAAAGCAGTGGCTCTATTAACAAGTTAATTCCTATTAACAAGGAATGAAGAGTGCCAATACACATTTTCACTAACTTTTGTCTGTTTGAATATTAAATATTTTGGCACTTTAGTTCATGCATTGACATCTTTGATCCACTTTGACATTTTTATGCTGTAAAATAGGGATTGAGGTTCATCATTTTTGCAAGTGGTCATCTGGTCAACCAACATCATTGAAAGCTGTCCTTCTTCCTTGACTCCTCTTCTTGGCAGCCTTATCAAAAACCAGTTGGAAATGCAGATTTATTTCTGAACTCCCAGGTCCATTCCAGGTATCTAAGGTTTTGTTTTTATGATAGCATCAGGCTATCTCTATTATTGTATGTTTGTATTGAGTTGTGAAATTAGGAAGTGTAACTCTTCCAACTTTTACTGTTCTTTTTCACAATGTTTTTAACTGCTTTGAGGTTCATGGATATCAAGAATTTTAAAATCTTCTTATCAGTTTTTCATATGTACCTGTCATTCTCACAGTGACTGTGTTTCAGTCAATTTAGGAAGTATCTTTGTGATTTTAAGGTTTCTAACTTATGAACAAAAATTTCTATTTCCATAGAGCTCTAATTTTTCTTCTCAGTTTTGGTATAGAAGTATTGCATTTCATTTATTTAACTTATTGTCAAGCATTTTATTCTTTCACACTGTTGTAAATGGATTTATTTACTTAGCTTTATATTTTTGTATAGCTTATTACTAGCCTGGAGAAATGCAACTCTTTTTATCAATATCTTGTCTTGGAACCCTTGTACAATTTGTTTGGCACTTTTTTTGGTACATTTTTTAGGAATTGCTACATTCATGTCAACAGTAAACACCGTCTCTGTAGTCTCTTAAATCTGTAGCCTTTCCCGTTTTGGTGCTGCTCCTGGTTAAACTCAGGCATGCTGAACCTGTGCCTTTTACTTATTGTTTAGTCACCTCCACCAGAACACTGCACAATGTTCGTATAGGAAGCAAGGGTCATTATACCTCACTTGTTTTTGGTGGGGTGTTTCAGTTTTTCTTTAGTACCATGTTTATTGTGGATACGAGATGTTCTTTATCAGGTTGAAAATAAAGCTTTTCTAGCTTGGTATATACTTTTATTGTGAATTACTTGAATTTTTGTCAAATATTTTGTGCCTTTGGAGGTGGCCGTGTTTTTAAAGAGATCATTTGTTCTATTAATACAGCATAACTTTCATTGGGAGATGCACAATAAAACATCTATTCATTCTGTGATAGCTCATCTTCATTGTCAAGTTGACAGGCTCGCTCCAAAAGTAAATCCTTGGGTATGTTTCTGAGGGTGTTTCCAGAGAGTTTCAACAGTGCAGGGAAGACCTAGCCCTAATGTGGGCAGCACCATGCCATGCACTGGAGGCCCTGACTGAATAAAAATGACCAAGTGAGCTGAGCACCAGCCTTCATCTCTGCTTCATGACTGCAGATGCCATGTGTGCTCCTGCTGCCATGCCTTCCCAGCTACTGCAGAATTTCTCTTATTTTAGGTATATGAGTTAAAGTCGGCCTTAACCCCTTTCCTACTTGCTTTTATCAGGAATTTCATCATAGCAGTGAGACATGTAACTAACACATCCATTCTTCTTCAGCAAAACCTGAAATTACATTAAAAAGACTCAAGAAAAAATACTTTTACTGAAACAAAAAACAAGCTCCCCAAATAATAAATTTACCATGGTAAAATAATAGGGCTACATTAGAAAAATGTATTTACTATGTTACTGCTATGCAAACTTTTCCCTGTCAAATTTGTTGAAGTCAGCAGGTGTCTTGTGCCTTCTATTACCTAGCCAGATAACATGCCAGCTGCTGCAGCTAGCAGGGGACTCCCTCCTGCCCAGCTCTTAAGACATTCACGGCCTCCAATTGCCTGGAATCTCTGACCCTCCAACTTACAACTCTAAAGTCAAAGTGTTGGCATTTTAGCCATACTTAGGGTGACTGAGAAAAGGGTAGGTGAGTGAAAGTTGTGTGAATCTATTTGCAGAAAAGGCCAGAGAACCAAATACAGGTCTTAAGGAGAAGTATAGAGGTGGGATCCCATGATCCACTTTTCCTGTTTCATTATATTACAGGGCAGAGCATATGATGCAGAAATGCCCAGGGGAAGGGCACAATGGAAAACAGTCTGTGAGATCTTGCATTTCTGAAATGTCATCTTTATACTTCATACTGTTTCGTTAAGGTGGGACGGGACATCCTGCAGTCTTGAAGTAATGGTGGCTCTGTCATCTAGCTTCCAACATGGTTTTGGAGAAGTCTAATGTTATTGAGCTCCTATAATCTCTCCATGTGGCCTGATTTTCTGCATTGTTGGAAATCACTCTGGCTCTAGAGTTTTGAAATTTCTGGTTGCCATAGTCTGATGGAAGCCTCCCTTGTCGCTGTGATGAAGGCATCATGCCTCATTCTGGAAATCAATGTAAGGAGTACCTTTCCCTTTCAACTCCTATTCCCAGAGATTCTGAAGTGTACCCCTGGGATGTCTTGGTCTGATTCTTGCTCTATTTTTTGAAGTCTTCACTTTCAGCTTTCTCCCTCCAGGAATTCAAATTTCCAAGATTTTTCTTGTTCTTCAGCTCCTTTTTGGTGCTGTTCATCTTTGTTACAGATGTGCCTTTTCTCCTCTCTGGAGACAGTAAATTAGTTTTTCAGTCTTCTCCCTAATGGGTTCTTCTGAGTTGCTATTTTGGGGCTTGTTCATTCATGCTGGAAGCTTCTACCAGCTATCAGGTCGCCCTTGATCAAGACAGAACTAAAGCAGGCACAACTAGCAGCTGAAATGAGAAAGAGGGTTTCCACCCAGCCATGCAGTATCAGCTGAAAGTCTTAAAACACAAAAACCACTGGCGGCCGGTCATGACTTCTTCCTTTCATCTGTGAGTGCAGAGATCTTGAAAAGCTTCCCAGGAGTGTCATCATGCAGGTTAAGATTTAAAAGCCATTTTACTGAGGAGCTTAGAGCTCTGTCCCAGAGACTCTGAACCCCTCCCTACGGCTCTGCTCATGAGGTTTCATTTTGCTTGGTATCCTCCCTCTCAGCTCCCGTCACAACTCCTCAGGCAGGGAATTCCAAGATTAGCCTCCTTAGGAGCAACTTCTAGGCTGTGGTGAGGGTAAGGAGGGGCAATGTACAACCTCAACTGTTCTGTTCTTCACTCTCGCTTCTGGGGGTGACGTGGCCATCTGTTTCTCAGGCTTCAGGACTTTCTGCTTTGAGAATTCTGAACTGATTTTGCATTGGTGTTCATTTTCCATCTTGACAAATAGAAATTTTGCATTCCCTGGTCTGGTTTCCAAAATTCTAGTGTCAATAAGCTTTTTATCCATGCTTCTATTCTTATGGGGAAATAATCCTTTGCTATATTTTCTGCAGTGTAAGGTCCATGTACACTTTGATGCTTGTTCAACTTGTCATTGTTCAGTCATGACACAGAGAGGGAGGTTTGGATTACAAACAACTTTTGCACACACTCTCCCCATGGGGTGGGGTGGAGGCTTACTAGTGAAACAACTTAACCAAAACGATGAATCAATCACGGGGCTCTGCTCCTCACCAGCCTAACCTTAACTACTGTGGTTTCTTCCTCCCTGCAGCCTCATGAAGGAGAACACTAGTTTCTTGCTGTTGCTGAGCAACACCCAAAGGAGGAAGGAGTTCAAAACTGCATGAGTGCATCATGGGACAGGAAACACCCAGTAATGATTGACATAGGGAGACCTGCATGCCTGACTTCCAGCAACAGATAAAGTATCAAGCTAATAACTAACTATACACAGAGACTGAGTAAAGAAGCAGCCTGGAATTTGAGTTAGTTTGGAATACCATTGATGAGATTGAAGGGGGTGCTCCTGCAAGACCTCAAATATCATGAGACAGGCGATAGCAAGCATCATGTACTACGTCACCTGCACAGCCCCACCTGCCAGGCTGCTCAAGACACTTAAAATGTAACTTGTTGGGATGTTAAGTATTTAAAAGGAGCAACAATGAAAGTAATCCTATTCAAAGCTGAAGAACCCTACTTAAGTCAGAAAGAATTAAAACATTTATTGGGCATAAATATATTACATATACACTACAGATACAGTTAGGTATTACATATAGCATAGTATTTGCAAAATCTATACATTAAAATTGATATGGCAGTTTTAATATATAATGTATATGAAATAATCTAAAATTTACAAGACAAGAAAACATGATTATTTTTTTCTCCTAAAGTCGAAAAGCTTGGAATGTATGTCCAACAGTGAGGTAAAACATTTCGCCTTTCAATTTAAAGAGTTGTGCAAGGATAACATTCAGACACGTTCTATCAGGGCACTTTTCAATTTTGACACAAATACTGAGTGATTGTAGCTGAAGAAACAGGGTTAGAAAATGTCAACATCTGAAGTTCGATAAAAACAAGGCAGAAAATATGCAAAATAGCCTTTAAAAAAGTTTTCTTGTTAAACATTTTCTTTGAGGACAAAGGGCAGTTTGCTTCAGATGACTGGAATTTCTTGTGTCAGGGATGCGTGTGACATACAGAGAAGCCTCAGAGCATCTCACTCACTCCTACGCTTGGTAAAGGGCAGAAGGAGATTAACAGAACACTTTATCTTATTGTTCCTTTGTAATGACAATATATATATATCTCCTATATATCCATAGCACATATACAGACTTGCGATAGAAAATAGTGCCATGTAGAGGAATAATTTCCCGACTGAAGAGATTATAATGAAAACAAATAATGGAGAGCAATAGAATAAAGTGCTGTCCGCTCGAGAGTCACACACTTCAGCTCCCTAATGGTCACAGGGCACGGAATCTCCAGAAGATCAGATGCTCAGAGACTTTGGCTGGAAGCATTGTTGCCTTTAAAACCATTCAACTAGTTCAGAGAATTCTCTACAGCAGCAGTGCTGAAGTGTTTCAAAAAAGACTCGCCCCACAAATAGCTCTAAAAGTGATCCCACTCAGTTTGCTCTCTCGTGCTTACGCCTGTCTCGGAAAATGCAGATGTAATGTCACAGTGGGTCAGATGACACATTTCGATGAAATGATGAGTTTCTGAAGGCCAGAACTTTGGCAAAAATATATTTACCTTGATACCATCAGTTTACAAGTCTAATTACACTAATTATTATAGTCAATAACAAAATACAGAGCTCTCTAGTACTTAACTACATTGATATAGGCACACAATAATGTATTGATCTTAGCACTCTTCCGAGAGATGATTACGGGTTTCTGGGTACATGTAAACCTTTCAATCACTGATAATTGGATTTTTGGCATTTAATGAGTTAGATGCTCTTCTTATCTTTAAAAACACAAGGAAATGTTGGAAGGTTAATACTACAGATGCTGCCAAGGAACAAACTGACTTAAAATTACAAAAGTATAAAACACACAAAATATAACATGCTATGAGGGCAAATTAGTACATAAGTACATTTAAAAATTTTTACAATAAATAAAGATTGCACTGTAATTGGCATTTAAAGTACTGTATGCAGAATATAGTATAAATAAACCCAAAACAAAATAATGTTGATTTCCCCATGACTTTGGTATGGGAATATTATAAGCTAGTACAGGGTACTTACTGCATAGACAACATAGACCAAGCACAAAACAGCTATGATCAAGAAAAACCAAGGATCAAAAATATACAAAAAACCAGGAACGGGGGATCGGCTGTGTCTGTCGCACCCTTTTGGAATACAGTTGCACCTCCAACTCTTAAGTGTCCCTGAGGTACTCGAACATTGTGGACTTCATATAAGTAATCCAATGACTTTGGGTTAGAACTGATTATCATGACTCTAAATGAATGTGCGAGATAACATTTGTACTCCAATAGCACCGCTGGATCTAAGATCTCAAAGCACTTACAGATACTGAATCCCCATTTGATTTGACTTGATTTCTCATGCATGGAAAAACAGGCACAGAGAGGTCACAAAGCAAGTTAATGACAGATCCAGGGAGAGAATCTTGGAGGCTCTTTGGCCACAAACACACTGTGCTTCCAGCCACTTACCACTCCCTCTCTACATGGGGCTGGATCGAGCCCCCACAAACAGGGCAAGTGTAGATGGTTCCCTTGTGGGTTTTATCAGTAAGACTTGTGTCTACACTACATTAATCTTACGGGCGCTGAAATCAGGTACTGGACTTCACTCACTTTACTGATACCCCAAGGGATAGCCAAAAACAAATCTTTCAAAACTAATGGACCAACATGTAAGAAGACAGCCCACAACTGTGAGGCATTCGACTGCCATGAGTTCTCATCACGTAGTTCTGGTCAAACACAACAGAATATAATAACTCTAGTGATTAGAAGTAGTTATATACACAGACAGACAGGCAAGTTAAAGCAGCTTTTAAAGTAGCTGAACAGGAAAACTAACTATTGCACAATGCCCTCTTAAAGTTACTGCTATGGACCAACGTGGAAATCTACAATGCTCCACCACTGATAGGTGCATTTGGTTATGTGATTTCTTAGACAGGCAACTCATAGTGTTAAAATGATAAGGGATACAGAGTAGTAACACATTTAGATTAAAGTACACAGTTTGACTTAAGTGAGCTACACAGTTAAGAACCGAGTGATGACAGATGGTCTGGGTGGCCTCAGCCGAAGGCACACATGTTCTGTATGTTCTCGTGTGGCACTACTCTGACAACGGCGAAATCCCAGCCCTGAACTCCATACACTGTGATTCTGTTTACAGATATAGACTGTGAATATAAATTACTAAACTGGAACAGACAAAAAAATCAAAGGCTTGTGAAAGACTTCAGTGGAAACAGAATAGAAGCATACTGGAAAGCTTGAAAACGTAAGCTCACTGGGCACACTGAGCTCACTGGGCACACTGCGTACACCGCGTTCACTGGGCATACTAGGCTCACTGGGCACACCGTGCTCAGTAGGCACACTGCACTCAGTGGGCACACTGTCTCTTGGTGGCTGGTGCTTTCCTGCTGCTCCCTTCTCCTCTTTCTTATTTATTTATTTTTTAAATCCAGTTTAACCTCTTCCTAGTTTTGCATCTCAAATAGGTGCAGCCAAACACCGACGGTTTATCCTAGCTAAATCTGTAAAACAAGAGAAGTATATAAAATCAAAGGACAGCAAAGCTGAAAGGGGAAGGCTCTGAGTAAATGTGTCTTCAGTGGGTGGTTCCCCGCCCATACCTTTAGTCTGCAGGTCTACTTCATTAAGAAGTACTGTAATATAAAGGCAAATAAAATGGACAAGGTTGCGAAGCCAAGCACAATGAGGGCAGCAAACTGTTCATCAGTAGGCATCATGCCCTTCATTTTGGGATCGTCCATGCTTCCCATGTCTCCTGTAAGCATGACCTCGCGTCGTTGTAACACAAAGGCCACAGAGGGGCTGAAAGCTCCACTGAGCTCCTGGGAGGTGTCCACACAGCGGCGGCATGCGCACACACGGAACCTGTAGTCTGTGTTGTTCTGGAGGCCTGAGATTTGGAATGTGGCTTCTTCTCCCTTGTATACCTTTAGAAAAAGAAAAAGTTGTAGATGAGCAACTCAGAACGTTGTGGCTGCCACAGGAAATAGCATGTACACCTGGGGCCTTATGGCCACCTACCTGTTCAGATAAACCCCTAACAACAGCAATGCGTTCTGCTGAAACTACCCTGGGTACTTGGAACAAAGTGCAATATAAAATCCAATGACTTTGCCAGAAGTGGATGTAGCTAATGTGTTAACTAATCCAGATACACAGAGCTACATTTCTATAGTGCAGACCGCTTATTAGAAGAGGCTTAACACACAGCTCTAGCTTTTCATCTCCAGACTCAACATTTAAACTGAAGCAGTAACCACTGTTGCTGGTAACAAAGCACCAAGTTTCTCTTTTTTTTAACAATTGGCTTTCAGGCACATCTAATCTTCTGACACTGTGACATGTTATCTATGAAGTTCACACGTTAGAACTATGTAGTCAAGTCACAAAAGACAAAGCAAAACAAAAAACCACCTTCCCAACTCTCTCATATTATTAAGAAAGTTTGTGTGCTTGTGATGCATCTTATTCCTGGCTGTCATCTGCCCCTGGCTCACCTCATCCACAGCTCACACTTGAGACACAGCCCAGTCATACACGAGACGCAGCCCAGTCGCACATGAGACACAGCCCCAGTCACACATGAGATGCAGCCCAGTCACACATGAGATGCAGCCCAGTCACACATGAGACATAGCCCAGTCACACACAGCCCCAGTCACATATGGACACAGCTCCAGTCACACATGAGACACAGCCCCGGTCACATATGGACACAGCTCCAGTCACACAGCCCCGGTCACACATGAGATGCAGCCCTGGTCACACATGTGACGTAGCCCAGTCACACATGGACAAAGCTCCAGTCACACATGAGACACAGCTCCAGTCACACATGAGACACAGTCTCAGTCACACATGAGATGCAGCCCAGTCACACATGAGACATAGCCCCAGTCACACATGAGACACAGCCCCAGTCACACATGAGACGCAGCCCAGTCACACGAGACATAGCCCCAGTCACACGAGACACAGCTCCAGTCACACATGAGACACAGCCCAGTCACACATGAGATGCAACCCAGTCACACGAGACACAGCTCCAGTCACACATGAGATGCAGCCCAGTCACACATGAGATGTAGCCCAGTCACACATGAGATGCAGCCACAGTCACACACATGAGACACAGCCCAGTTATGCACAGACGCAGCCCAGTCACGCATAGACGTGGCCCAGTCACACATAGATGCAGCCCCAGTCATGGTATCCCAGCCCAGGTAAGCACCACATTGACTTCTAGCTCTGAAACTTCATTTGCCTGTGGTATAAATTCACACATACACACACACACACACAGAGAGAGCCTACAGATCAGAGTGGAAGGCACACGTATCTCTGCACAGAAGAGCCGACGGCACACATGAAAGGGTACAGAGTACCGTGGGTAGGAGAAACCCTTGGCGCCCCTGTAGTGAGGGGTGTGCAAGAACTAGGGAGGGTGGGAGCAGCAGGACAGGCTGGAACCAAGCCCTGGTGCTTGGAGTGCATGGTCTTAGTCTTTCCCATGGGTTATAGAAGACCTGCTTTGAGACCCAGTCTTTCTACTTTTTCAGTATCAGATCTAAGAAAAATTGAAAACTTCAATCCTCAGATCTACACAAAAAACAACCATGATATCAAAAACAAAACAAAACAAAAAACCCCAAACCTCCAAACCCAAATGTTCACAAAAAAGAAACGAATGCTGTGTGTTCTGAAAATCTACTTCTTGGCAGTTTTGTGCTTGCCTATCTGAAGAGAGTCTTTGATGATGCAGTTCAACATTAAAAAACTAATATTGAAGTCAGGTGTGGTACCACATGCCTTTAATTCTATCCATCCAGGAGGCAGAGGCAGGTGGGAGAATCTCTGAGTTTGAGGCCAATCTGATGATCTACATAGCCAGTTCCAGACACCAGAGTTACATAGTGATAGGCTGTCTCTAACTAACTAACTAACTAACTAACTAACTAACTAACTAACTAACTCACAAACCCACAAAACCAAACACAAACAAATATATGCAACTGATCGAGGGGTTTCTTTTAGTAGTCTATGAGCAAAACCAGTCTGCTCTCTCCCATTAAGGACCTGGGATTCTGAGATATGTCCCGCCTCTTAGACCCTTAATGCAATCATGGAGAGGCTGACTATTTCAGGAACTTGAAACTCATTTTTCTTAGAAATGATCACACTCTGAATTAGCCAAAGCCAAAGGAAGCTGAGGAAAAGTCATTTGTGTGGTACCCATTCTTAGAAAATGTCAAGGAAACAATACATTAAAATTATATGAAAATTAATAGATTGCATTAGGTTTAGCAAACACAGATGGGGGCCTGCAACTAAATCAATTCGGTGATGTTTGGCTAATGAGTGATTTAAGAAACCTGCTCTAACTGACCCCTTCCTAGCTGACCCTGCATCTCCCCTGGTCTTGCAGGACAATCACCTGCTGGGAACTTTTGAGGATCTCGTCTATAGCACCTGCAGCAATCAGCTGAAGGAAAGTGCAAAGACCGACTTGGTGTGCAGGGCCTGTCTGTGGGCACCAACGCCAGCAGTTCTTATGAGCTGCCATAAAGTCACTGGGGCCTCAGGCTGTGCCTGTGCAGGGTGATTTCCCAAGGGACCCTGAGACTCCACACAGGTGGCACTGGTCATGCCTCATATCCCTTTGCTCTGACAGGGCCCTCATTATGGGCCTCTTCTCCTGCCTCAACTCAATTTAAGAGGCGACACTCCATTTAAGATTTTCTTATTGAAGTCACCAATCATAATATTGTAAAAGCAAGGATAGATGTGGAATTATTTATATTTCACAAAGTTATTTTTGTTCTTGATTTGGTGCCATATTTTAAACTCATTCTGAAGTGTTTACTCTGAACAGGGGGGCATGAAGTAGCCCACAGATAACTGAAGTGAAGAATCCAAGAGTTTTACTTCCTATTAACAAGCTGCATGGCTGAAATCCCTTAAGCGGTAGCTTTTGGAGAGGGGCACCGGGCTGGACTGCTCGGTTTGCTCGAATGCTGCCTCTCCTTCATGGTTTAGCCACACATTTCCCTGTCATGAGTGGACTGACGTGAGTCACACTGGAACAGTCCGAGTTGCTGGGTTATTAACGGAGGCTTGGCAAAATGAACTAATTCTCCAAATCCTAGGACCATGGGAGGCAGGCGTGTCCTCAGGCATCCTGGCTCTAGAGGGAGTCTGCTATCTTGTAGACCTCTCCTGCGGGGGTGGGGGTGGGGGGGTGAGCACCTATGCTGCTCAGCAGACAGGCACAGCAAGGGTGCTGTGTGTACATTGCAACCTGTCCGTGCACCGGTGTGAACTTCTTCCACAAACAGTGCCGACTGTGAGACACCTCCACAATACAAAGCAGCTAGGAGCTGCAACCTGGACTCGGTACCTGCACTCCAGGAGATCGAACAAATACAGATTATGTGACATTTCAAGATGTTTATACAAGCATTGCTCTGGTTTAAGGGGAAGTGGTCTTTATGAGATATGAACATGAAACTGTAAATTTAAAAATTAGTAAAATAAATGATAGCTTTGAAAGATTTCTATTTTGATCTATTTTGTTCTTGCTTTGGATTTGAAACATGGAAAACTTTAGGTGATTAAAACAGCTTTGCAGTTAAGTTATGTGTTCAAAGTCACTGAGACATGCTGGCTCTGGAATCTGCTTTAAAATGACTTTAAAATCAACAGAAGATGCTTCCTCACCAAACCCCTGGTGAGAACATGAAGGATCAGTCTCTACCCCAGTGCTGCCAACACAGAGACATGCCAACTAACCAAAGGTGAGCTCCACAGAATTTCTAATGCCTTGGAGGTTTCCTAACTGCAATAAATCTGAGCAATAATTACCAACAGGAAATGGTTTCTTGTAATTTGTCAACTCTATTCTTATCTTCAATGCTTATATTCAGTATTTTTTGGTAAAGACTACTGATGTCTGAATAGGTGTATACTTCTGCCTCATTCTTTTGTGTGCTGTGCAAAAAACAAAAGTGAGCCGCATGTATCTAGAGAAATCTTCACCCTTTCAAGAATGCTTTGCAGTAATGCCATGGAAAAAAGATTAAGATCCTTGAAAACCACTTTGAGCTTGGAATGTTCAAGTGGCCGAAAGACAGACATATACATGCATTTGAATGTGGAATGAAGTGTCAGGAAGCATTTGGTAGCTAGTTAAGGCCTATGTGGTCACTACAACAGGCTGCCTGCCACATCGCGATGATAGCAAAGGAGAACTGAACCAAAGGGACACTAGAACTAAAACCCTCAAGACAGGAAAGGCATCAGACCCACCTGTCCAGTGCAATCAGCATCACTATTCTTCCTGTTACAAAGCAAACTCACCACTGCAGGTGTAAATTACCAGCTCCCTGGATACTGCCTCTTCCATGCACGCAGTACATTTGCTGAGTACCCGAGTATGTGCCAGACTCAGAAAACAAATTGAATCAGCCGAGCTCTCCTATTAGCAGATGGTGTGATTAGCGCTGTAATGGGTCTATGCAGTGCAGCATGAGGGTCCTGGCTTGGCTGGGCTGCTGCGCAGAAACAATTACCTCCCATCTGCTTTGGCTTTGCTGCTATGAGTTCAAAGCCTGCTTGTCTATTATTCCACATATTATACAAATGGCCTTCATTCCCTCTCATGTCAGGACAAGGAAAGGCAATACTCAAAACACCACAGCAAGCTAATGGTTACTGAATCGGAAAGGAAAGGAAAAAAGAAAAACAACGAAATCCCCAAACCCAGTACTAACTGTCCCTGATGAGCTGTGTCAACTGAGGCTTCTCATGTCACGGCTGCCCTTACTCACTTCTTGGTAAAGGTAGGAACCATGTAGGCATCTCTACTGACGGGAGCTGTCCTAAAATGCCACATTCTCGATAGTCAATAATCGTTATAACATTGATGGTAAGAAAATATTCTATGGCAAATACATGACTGTACATCACATCAGGACTTAGCACTAAACGGTGGACTGAGAAAGGCTAACCTGATCAAATCTAAATTCCTGCAGAGATTAGTCTTCACTCTGGCAATGGTGGGCGCACAGAAACGGAGCCCACAGCTCTGCCCTCCCTCTGCCAAGCTGCACCCAGTGTGCACTGAGAAGCTGAATGTTTTTTCCAAGAATATGTGGAAAAGCATGGTACATGAAACAAAAGGTTTGAAAACCATAGCAGCGAACATGTGATGAATGCCTGGTTGAGAAACGAACTGCTGTTCAGTGTCAAACAAGAGCGAGCATCCCCAGCACCCTTGGCACTGTGGGATGGCCAAGGCTTAACTAGAGCGAGCTGGAGAGAACTCCTTTCTGCTAAGCTGAGCAATGGCATGTGTGACCTGAACGGCTCTGAGGTGACAACAGGATGAGAAGGGGACAGGAAGGTGAAAGCGAAGCTCACAGCCTTTGCTCCCTTGGGAGGGGTATGATGGAGGTCTTGATGATGTCATCGGCTCAGAGGAATCAATACTGGCAGATGTCAGGCTAAAGATAAAGCTTGTGCAAGATGTGGTTAAAATATTCAGTCTATCTGATGCTCATAGTAACAAAATGTATCAAAATGTCCAATAACTTCTTTGATATTTTAAGCACATTTTATTTACAAGCATTTTAAAAATTTTTACACAAAACAGCAGCAAGCACTTTAAGCAACATGCTGAATCAGATTTTCCTCTCGTGTGTGCATTTGAAGACTCAAAGGCTAAAAGCAGCAGCCTTTACAAACAATGCCAGCATTTCCCAGGACAGGCAACGCTGATGTTCACCTTATGAGTTCAATACAAATGGATTATGGAGCGTGCCAAGTGAAGATGGACCTTACTTCCCTGATGGAATAAACAATCTCATCCCAGTTCCACCCAAGCAGTCTATCTTCCAGGGGGCTGAACTCAGTACAGTCAGTGACCCAATAAGGCGTTATTCTGTAAGATCACAAGGTATGAGAAACAGTAAAATCAAATTCATGTTTTCTGTTGAATAGGTTTGACTGTGATCTATTTACTCTGACACAACAGATGGCCACATCACCAGGAGCCATCTCGAATCAGAATCTGGACTCTAACAGGTCTCCACGTGATGGATATGCATATTAAAGGGTGACAAGAATCAGCCCAGAGCGTGAGTCAGGTCACCTCTCTCACCCTTTCATTGTGACTTCTGTAACAGGCAGAGAGGTCCTGGAATTTGAAGGGTAGGTTAAGATGCCTTCCTCTCTGGGGCCACTTCAGCTTCCAATTACACTAAAACTGATTTGTGCAAATTTCACGCTGCTAAACAAACACACCCCTTGAAACCCCTCAAGTTTATGCCCGGGGAACTAAGAAGATAGGAAGAATATACCACAGATAGGGAAGGAAATGTAAATGATATAAGCTGGTGCCAGGCTGACTCAACGACTGACTCCTAACAAACCCGCAGCTCCCTGCATCAATCAGGGCTGCGCTCAAGGCACACAGCCAGCCTGACTCAGAAGAATGGCGCATGCACGGACACTGGGCCTTACCTGTTTGTACTCAGATTCTCTTCCGACCAATACCTGCAGGATGTAGTTAACAGGATCGCCTTTCATCGGTGGTACCGTCTCCCATAAGATTTCACATGAGTTTCCTTCTAATTGTGTCACTCGAGGTGCTGCAAAACAAAACCACACACCCAAGCTCAAAACTCAGTCTCACGCGAGCAGTCCGATTCCCAGCACTCAGCCTGGGAGAATGCGACGGTGCTTGTGTCCACCCTGAGAGGGAGCTTTATTTGTCCAGCTTCCTGCTAACCCTGCTAGGTAACCCTCAAGAAAGGGAAGTTACTCCAGGACCAGGAGGCCTGTTCATGGAACATCTCCTCACTAGCTCATTAATGAGTTGGTGGCCTGGGTCTCAGTTCACTTATTTATCCAACTATCTACTGATCTACCTATCATCTGTCTATCTATCTATCCAACTACCTATCTACCTACCTACCTATCATCCATCCATCCATCCATCCATCCATCCATCCATCCATCCATCCA
>LOJH01018020.1:0-10613 GCA_001685095.1 Ellobius talpinus
ATTAGCTAACTCTTACATATTAGTTTAACCCATCTCCATTAATCTGTGTATTGCAACATGGCAGTGGCTTACCAGTAAGATTCTAACCAGTGTCCATCTCAGGCAGAGGATCCATGGATTCTCTCACTCTGCCCTTCTTCCTCCCAGCATTCAGTTCTGTTTTCCCCACCTGCCTAAGTTCTGCTCTGTCAAAAGGCCAAGGCAGTTTCTTTATTCATTAACCAATAAAAGCAACACATAAACAGAAGGGCTTCCTACACCATGACTTGACTTCTCCAGCATGATGGACTATACCTTTGAATTGCAAACTCAACCCTAAGGTTGCTTCTGTTGGATTATTTTATCATAACAACAGGAAAAGAAATTAAGATACCATTTTAGAGAATACTGGTACAACAAAGGGCATTTAACAAATTATTGTATAGCTCCTTATTCACTTTGTATGTTTGAGTTGTATATCATGTGTGGAGGTCAAATGACAACTTTTAGGAGTTGGTTCTCTCCTTCCTTCATGTGGGTTCTGAGGATTGAACTCAAGTCATGTAATTTGACAGCAAGATCTTTGACTCACTGAGACATCATACCAATCACCAAGAGGGTTTTTGTGGGGATGGAAAGTGAGTAGTTGGTAAAAGACAGTAAAGGTGAAGGCTAAGTCATACCTCTAAGCCTGATAGCTTCCATCATTAAAGATGTTTTCCTTTTATTGTTAATTTTTGTTTTCTGTTGTAATATGTTTGTGTTAACAACTCTTATTCCAGTCTTAGCCTGTCTCTGTCATCGCTATTCCTCTTTCTGCTTCAGATGAAAATGTGTGCCACTATGAATTTGGAAATGGGATTAGTAAGTGCTTGGCCTATAATTTGACACCATCAGACTCCAGACATTTAATCCTCTGAAAATTTAAAGGAAGGTCTCAGAACAAGGGCTTTCTGATTGTTCTTCCTCTAGTAGTTGAATCATACAGTGAGTGTCTCATTCATATCAAGTTGGCTTTCCTTAGAGCTTATGAAAGCATGTGGAGGAAGAAATAAGCAATGATTAATCTAAAATGTAGAACTAATTTAGAGCAACACTGCAGAAGGCATGATGGCATAGCCATTGTCACTACTGTAAGCCATTACAGCTCCTCTATCTCATATGATACCACAGAGTATTGGGTATATATTATAGGATCAACTGTGTTCATATAACTATCAAAGCCTTTTTTATTATGCTCATGGAATTCCAGATTTCACAAAAATTTCAAACTGAGTATAACTCTGATTTAAAAGAAGAATCAAGCCATGTAATTATAACCAAAATTGGTGCTTATCCTGTGGCAAATGTTTGAAAGAGGACAATTTTTCATTGAGATTTGCTCCAACATGCACTTACCTTGGCTACAGAAGTAAGGACTTATTTATCTCAGAGTTTTGCTGAATTAATGACTCCCTTTGAAATGATATCATTTGTAGCCAGTGTACTTTTCAATTTGCAACTCAATTGAATGGAAGAAAAATGTGGGTTACTTCAGTTAAAACACAAAGTTTTTGCTTTAGTGGAAGGAAATAGATATAGAACCATTAACTTAATATCTAGCAGAATATTTATCAGTTTCTGAGTATTAATGAGAGACTTGAATAAAAACAATACCTCTAGACTCTCTGTTACTAATTTTAAGAAATAAAATAAAGAAACTGTCAAGTTAAAATTGAGGATATGACTTTTATTGAAGAACTCATAATCAGCTTGGATTTTTTGAGAAGGTGATGAATTTTCATATTGCAGTATACCCAGATGAATGCCGAATGTGCAGATGCAAATGTCCATGGAGCTGCATCCCATGCAAAGGACTGAGGACATCAGATTATAGGAGCACTGGACACATCGCTATCCAGAAAATAGTTTATAATACCAATCTATATCGAAAGATAATGGCAACTCAAAAATAAAACATTTTAGAACTGATGGTTTTGTTTTGTTTTGTTTTTGAAGCACCATCTCAAATGGTCCAAGCTGATATCAAACATGTAATGTAGCTGAGCATGACCTTGAACTCCTGATCCTGATCCTCTTGCCTTCCCCACTTTAGTACCTGGATCACAGCTATGCATGTCCATGGTCAGCTTTACTGATACTATTTCCTAATGGACAATGAAAGTTCCAGATGACTTGTCAAAAATAGGTCAGTTTTTTGAGTTTCTGGGGCATATCCCTAAAATATTCTTGACAGTCTTGGTCATTCAACTCAAGAGAAATATTCTAAATTAAATATTGTGAAACAGAGACAAATTACATTTGTCTTCAGCACAAGGTTTTGACTTATATGTCTGTCTCAGAACAATCAATAACATATTCCTATGTTCCACATATTGAACATTGATTTCATCTGAATTTTAGACAAATATATTGTCACATTGAAGTGTTTTTCACACGAACTCATTGACATTCTTTTCTGTGAAGTTTTGTTCATTCCCTCACTACATACTTTTTTTTCAGGATCTAATTATGCTTCTTCTTTCCTTGTGAAGTCAATGTAGAATCTCCATTCATGTCTTTCTACCTAACACTATTGATTAAACTTGCTGCATATCTTAATATTCTGCTTCACCATGCTAACTCAGCATCTACCATGACACACTCAAATGCTATTTTCTCTCACTCTGTGTGACTTCTATTTAAGTGATGTTTTTGATAAGAAACAAGTTAAAACTAGGAATGCATAGGAGCTCATTTGGAGTTTTCTAAGGAATATGATATATAAATGGAAGAAAAATGTTTGACATGATCTCAGAAGAGTGATGATGTCTTTAAATAAGAAAATCTGTTGCTGTTTCCTCAGACTAGCTAAATAACTCACTAAATGAATCTATATCTATCTTTTTCCCCATTTTGTTGTTAATTATTCTATATTTTAAATAAATACATTTTCCCCAAAAGAATACAAACCAGGCTAGTCTACCATAATGCATCTCCTGATTTCTAAATGACAATTCTTAAGTACATCTTACTAATCTTTATATGTCCTGATTTTCTAAAGCAGTTCTCAGTAATTTGTATTTATTGTGTCTTTAAATTTTTGAGTATCTTTAACAATTTCATGCATATATAAAATGCATTGCCTAATTTCCACACATCTATTATTTGTGTTGCCTTATTTCAAATACCTTTCCCACATTCATAACTTATTACTGTTATTTTAACCCAATATAATAACCCAATGAATTTAACCAGGATTGCCTTTGTGATTGTTGGTTTGGAATCATCTATTCTATAAGCAATACCTCACCATACTCTATTTTACATTCCTTGGTATAAAATATTAGTAACCACAGATATACTTACTAGACTGCTTAACAATAAATGTCATATTTAGACAAATAAAAAAAGGATAATTTTATTTATTTAGCTCAAAGTATATGGCATAGCATGGGTAAAAAAGATTTCTAGTATAATTCAACATCTACATATTCACTATTTAAGTTTTTACTCAACCTTGTTTTTAGTTTTTAAAGCCTAGTTCCCTTATTGACATCTCTCACTCAATTGTAACTGCCAATTGACCATTCAATGCTCAATGGATTGAGCAGCTCTGTTTAACACCTACAGCGTTCAGTGCCCCTGCCATACTTGGGTGTAGGGGGGGTTAATCAGCAGTCAAAGGTTTTAAGCATTAGCAACAGAAAGCAAAATAGAAAAAGCCCTAAATAATGTGTCTTTCTTTGTAACAGGTCCTTACATTTTCTGCATCATTTGCTTCAAGGGTTTAGTTAATATGCAGGCTTACTGGCTTCTGTTGACTGTTCTAATTGAGATGCCTGACAAATTAATATGCAGTTTTACATTATTAATGTCAAATATACTTTTTCAAATCATTACTCAAAAACATCATATATGTGCATATTGTAGGGGTTGAAGAGATGGCTTAATGGTTAAGAGCACTGTCTGCTCTTTCAAAGGACCTGAATTCCATTTTCAGTATCCATATGACCACTCACATTCTTGTGCAACACTAGTACCAGGGGACCTGAGAGTGTCTCTTGGCTTCCACAGGCACTGTATTCATGTGGTACCCAGACATACATGTCAACAAAACACATATGCATCTAATATAAAATATTTTAAAATGCTTTGTAAACATTAAGGAATTAATTCCTTAAAACATTACAGTACATCTGTTAATTTCTTGTGATATGCTTGGCCACTACATTTTGTTGTCTGTATGTATCTACTATCTACAAAATTTAGAAATCAAAAGTCAAAGCAATAGTTAATGTAGTTTAATTACCCTATTGCAAGTATAAAAGAAATAGGGTTGCTTTGATATTTCAGGACACTGTCAGGACACTCTGTCCAACCTTGATAAATTGTGCCTAAAAGGATTGCTGGAAGAACTGAGGAAACATGAGGTTCTTGGGTCATTTCTCACAATTTTACTTTAAATTATATTTTGTTCTCTTGCCTTCAGATCCAGCAAGTAGTGGCTTCTTTAGCCTACAGTGCCAATACTGACATCAACCAAAGGACTGACTCCTATTTCTAAAAATGATCAACTGGAATACAGCATGTACTCTAACATCGGAACTCATTTTCTTTAGACAGAAGTACTGGGGATAATATAATTACCCCAGCTGCTATGATCTGAAGAGAGTTTCAGTTATGTTTGTGTAATGAACTGTTTGGGATATTCTTGAGTCCCTAATTTGTATCACAAAAAAGGGTTTAAATTATTGAATTGCCTTTGTATTAGCATATTTGCTTCCAGTGCCGCTCTGGTTTTGAACCCTGCATTCTTTTGTGTTTAAAAATTTGAAACAACCACAAGTACTACAGATTGGCAGTCTTAAAAAGCCTTATAAACAATCTCATTTCTACTTCTGCCATTCCCAAACCTAAATTCTAACTCAAACACAACATACTTCTTTATGTATGGTTCTATATTAAAAGCTTATAGGGCTCGCATGAGATCTTGACTACTTTCTTCGAAGGGAAAATCACCCATCACATCTTCAAAGGAACAATGAATGTGATAATGAAACGCAGAGCATTCTGTGTTTGCTTTTACTGAAAACATTATAGAGTACTAACCTTATTTTCATTGTACTATGTTCACATCCTCTGAGCACTGGAATATCAACAACTTGCTATGACATTTTCAAACTTTCTTGACACTTCAGTGCTAACTTTAGCAAACATGACTGTTCTCCTGGAGACATGTAAGCCAGTGATCAATAACGTTTTTAAATCAACATAGGTGTTGTTGAAAGTAAAACACTTTGTTCTGAATTCACTCCCCATGTGTTTATGAATTAACAGGCATAGAAACCTCTGCAGCAGATAGGTTCAGTCTACAAGGCTGCTTTCTTTTGGATTGGAATCCTCCCATTACAGAGTAGGCTAAAGATGATCTGTGAAATAATAGACCATAAAACCATACAATAAAGTTCATGGTTTAAAGGATTACAAAGCCGTACTATTCCACTTTTTCCTCTGGTATTTTCAATTTTAATCGTTTGCCTATGAAGGACTTACAGTAGATCTTTGAATATGTATTGATAGATGGTACCACTTAATGAAGTATTTTCTCTTGGATTTGCCAAAATATCTAAGATTCAGTTTTCAAATTTGCAATTATAAAACATGTCATATCTGGGAGGCATCTTTGAATACTCCAGGAATTACTTTGAAAAGAAATTTCAGATGAATAAAATACATAGTGGCCTGAGATACTTTTGGTTATTTTGCCACAGAGGGTAGGATCTAAGTGACAACACCACAGAAAAGTTATAGTGCATCCTCTAGAGGCAACTAGGCAAGTTAGTTACCAAGGAGCCATATGTCTTGCAAAGGGGCAAGCTGGTGTGGAGATGCTGAAGCGCGAGCAAGAAGAGTCTCATTTGGGATTCAGATGAGACACCGAGAAAGATTGTCTTTATGGGCAAGAAGTTTATTAAAAGAGTTAGCAGTGCCATAGACAGTTGAGCATATTCATGGCAGCATTGTGTGTTCAATCCCCAGTGCAGTTCCATAGATGATGATGCACCCAGGGTTCTGATGAGTGTTCCGGTCCATGTGGCAGAGTGAGAGGTCCCGACTTACAGATCTCAGAGGAAGGTAAAGGTTACATCAAGAGGCTGAGGAAGGCTCTTTTTGATTCCTGGGAGGCAATAGTACAGGAAAGAACTCTGATGTATGAATGTCCACTATGGGGGAAGCAAGGAGGACACGCTTAGTTTAAGTGGACTCTAAATGGTCTAGGTGGACCCATTAAACAGGTTGCAGCTACTCCCATATCCCATGCAGCTGGAAACTTCATATGGATGTACTGTCTTGTGGAAGTGAAAATGGAACCTGTCTTTTTCCTTGAGCCCAGTCTATTGCTCGGGATATACCAGAAGAAAGCAGCTGCTGGAGGCAGAGTGGCCTGAACAGAAATCTGGACGGGATTCAGAGAGATATTAATTAGTCCCCAAGATTCTAAAGACAACTTAGATTGTACTTCATACTGTTTTAGCAATATAACCTATGAGCACACTTTAAAAACCAATTAAAGGACTTGAGCCCTCAATTCCAGCACTATAATTAAATTCAGATTAATGTACTTTGAAGCTGCTATCCTTCCTCTTGTCTTCTATTTCCACTTCTTACCATATCCGTCTGTCTTTCCTCTTACCTCTCTGATTCTCTCCTCTCCCCTTCTCTTCATCCTCTCCATCCTCCCTTACTTTGTGTCATATTCCTCCCTATTATCACATGCCAATGGCTGGAAAGCTCGATAGCCGTTGCTATTGCTTGAGACGTAATGCTAAAGGATGTACTTTGTTGTAAAACACATTTTAAAGTACATAGTTATGACATTTTTGTTCTAGTTATTGTAATTATTTTATTATGCCTTTTCCTCTTTATGCTATAACTGCTTATTTTGTATGATAAAATATTGAAACTCCTGTATAATTTATATGTTAAGAGCTTAAAATTACTTCATATACAGCTCAGGTTTAAGACAAGTTAAAAATTTTAACATTCCTAATTCTATTTTATTTTTAAATATGACTGAAATTTTTCACTATGTATTTTGCATATTTACATAGTTCATTATACCCTGTGATATGAGAACATTTTTATACATACATATATGTATGTATGTCTATTTTGTATTTTCTGTGCAAAATCTCCTCAAATAACAATTTTGATATTGTTAAAGACAACAAATTGCAAGAAAAAACTATTATTTTCTAATAATTCTTTTTATTGTGTATATTCAAATGTAAATTCAACATATTTTTAAAACCATGATTCTTTTATAAGTAAATAGGAGACACATGTTAATTATCTGTTTAATCATTAGTGTGTGAATCAACAAGGAAGCTAGAGCTGATTTGAAATATAAAAATGGAAAACTGAAATGATGGCTCAGAGGGTAAGAGCAATGGGTGCTCGTCCAGAGGACTTGTGTTCAGTTCCCAGGGTCCACATCCCATCACATAAGTGCCAGTAACGCCAAATCAAGGGGATCTGAAATTCTTTTCTAACCTCTGTCGGTGTTGTATGCAAATGACAGATGGCGTGCAGTTATGCATGCAGACACAAGAGCCATACACATAAAAAACATATTTTTTAAAAAAATTATAAAGATATGGGAGAATATTCTCTAAGTCAGTGAAATAAGAAAGTTGACATAGGCTTGCTAAGTTAGATACAAAACTAGTCAACGTTCTGCAAGGCAGTGAATTTTTAACTGATAGAGGCTATTATCCAACTCTCTTCCTGTATTAGGCCCTCTCTGGATCCATCATTCTATGTAACCTCAGGTTGCAGAAATCGTGAATGTTTACTTGCTTGAAATGAGTGTTGACTTTCAATAACTCTTGCATAGCTCACTAGAGCTTTAATTAGAGGACAGTTTCTTTTTTAAGATTCCTTTTATTTTATATGCTTGAGTTCTTGTGTTATGTGTACGTGTGCATAGCACCACGTGTGCTAGATGCCCAAGAAGACCTGGAGACAGTGTAGGATGCTGTGAAATTAGAGTTGCATACAGTTGTGAGCCACTATGTGGGTGCTAGAAATTGAAACTGGTTCCTCTACAAGAACAGATAAGTGGTCAGGACCACTGAGCCATCCCCCACCCCAGGAACAGATAGTGATCAGAACCACTGAGCCATCAACCCCCACCCCAAGGGGAAAACTTCGAAATGGAAGGGGCTAAAAGAAAAAGTGAGATAAACAAAAGTTTTTGCCACACATGCTTTACTCAGAGATACTCATGACTGAAAAAACTATTGGAAATATATTCACATCTACCTATGAGGGAAAAAAGTCCAATTACTTCAAATAATAGCTATGAAAGCCCTTGGATTTATAAATTAAGGGTCATAATCAATTTCAATGATCCCTTCTTATAAATGGACTAAGGTAAGTAAACTATTGTCACCTGTGTGGATGCTAAGACACTATGGCAATGAAATGAGAATCAGATGTTTTGCCATCTGTGCCATAACAAAGGCAGAATAGCAAGAAAGACATGCGTTATATGGAGATCTACAGTCACCCCTTTCTAAAAGGGACCAGACTCTGGTTTTCAGACCTGTGGTTAAGCGTGGATGGAAATTAAGTCATTAGAGTAAATTTGTATAAATATCTGTTAAAGACAAACCAAATCTCTTCATTCATCATTTGAGTAACTCTATATAATTTCTATTTCCTTACTAATAATTTATTTTCAGTGAATATATGCGAAGTTACCTCTGAGTAAAAAAAATGCATGCTGAAAATATGGCACTGCCCAGACATGATTGTTCTTGTATTTAGTTCCGGCTTTCAATAGGCAGAGGCAGGTAGATCTCTGTGAGATCAAAACCAGCATATATAGTGAGGTCCAGGAAAACAGGGTTGCATGGTGAGACCATCGAATGAATAAATACATAAATAAATGAGAAACCCTTTTACCAAAGGATTTAAGGAAGGAAGTGCAAATCTTTATCAATTGCTACAATAACTTCTGTTTCATAAGAAGTACTAAGCATTCACTCACCATTCACAGATTTACTATTAAATTTTTCATAGTACTTAAAAATATGTCAGTAAATTTTTATTCAAGGTAGTTACTTTAACTAAGTGTCCAAACCCAACCCCAGTTCTTGTCTATTTTTTCTTCCCTGGGGGATCCATGTATGTCTCTCTTAGGGTTCTCCTTGTTACCTAGCTTCCCTGGGTTGTGGATTATAGGCTGGACATCCTTTGCTTTATGTCTAATATCCACTTAGGAGTGAATACATACTGGATCTGTCCTTCTGGTTCTGGGTTACCTCACTCAGAATGGTTTTTAAATTATGTAGATATTTTTAAATACTTATATAGAGTTGGATGTGGGGCTCAGTCACTAAAGTGCCTGGAAAAGACGCATGAGGGCCTTATGTTGATCCCTGAAGTCCCATTAATCTCTACATGTTGGGTGTAGTTTCTTTCTTTCTACTTGTAACCCAACAGGCAAGGATCATGAGGAGACAAGTGGCTCTTTCAAGTTCATAGGACAGCCAGTCTAGCCAACATGATGACTTTCAGGCTCACTGAGAGACCCTGTTTCTTAAAACGTAGCAGTGCTAATAACTGAGGAATCATAACCAACATTGACCTCTGGCCTCCACATGCATGTGCACAAATACATTGCACATACATGAATATGTGCACACCTATGCTAATAAGTGTATAAACACAGCACACAAACATACCACACACAAAAACATAAATATAAATAAAATTACATGTACATATTTACATGAACTGCTTTTGAAGATTTACTCATCTATTTTAGAATATTCTTCCATTGCTCTGTAGATCTGACTGAAACAATAAGAAACTGGAGTTCAAATAAATGTCTAATTAGGGTAATAATAGCAATAGAATTGAAAAATAATGCCGCTAAAACTCTCTGCCTTGAAATGGCAGATGTGGGTAGGCTATACCATGCCCTCAGTGATTAACAGCTCTGTTGGAACACTGTTCATATTTCAGGACCACTTCGCTGGGTTCCTCGGTAGATGGAGACCCTGTTTATTTGAATTGACCCACTTAAAGCTGTCATCTGGAGATGTTAGGAAGCTGATCTAACTGATACGGAACGTTACACCCTCACTGTATTGTGATTCATATGTAATACAGGCTGAGTCTGATGAGAGCATAGCAAGTACAGATTACATCTCTCGCTTCCACAACACCAGAGCACTGACTGTGTCATCAGCACAGTTTTTCCAAGCAAGGTTGTCACCACTACTTTGTGGTGGTAGTCAGAGTTCCTTAAGTACAAGATATGATTACTGAAGAAGGTAATGCATACATTGATTTTATTTTCAACTTTTTTGCCAAAGTTTAGCTGCCCTGAGTATTTTAGACCATGACAACCATGATGGATATAAGATACACTAGAGCAATGATGTCCCTTGATAGGAATGGTATCTGAAGTCACTACTACTATGTCAGTTATCTTGCTTTATACATTTGAACATGTTACAGCTCACAGTGAATTGGGGTTCAGAAAAGTATGTAGAGGCATCTTCAAGTCATGATGCCCCTAAAACAAAAACACATTCTTCTTTCCACCTATGCCCATAGTATAATGCACTTTATAATTA
>LOJH01018021.1:0-21980 GCA_001685095.1 Ellobius talpinus
CCCTTCTCCCAGTTACTCGGGGTCGAACTCCTCCCCTGCGTGGGTTATGAGTCTTGGCCCCAGTGCACTGGTTCCTGTCTTGTCGAATAAACCTCGTGTGATTGCAGCAAGGACCTCCTTGTGGCCTTTTGTCTTCTGGAAACTACAGGTCACTACACGGACTCCTGTGCCTCTGTGCTTGGTGCTGCCACCCCTGCCTGCCCCTTGTTTCCTTACAAAAGGCCAAACCCAGGCTGACCTGCTTGTCCCCACTGTTATGCTGAATTAACTATTTGGTCAGCAGACCTTGGTCCCATGTTGTGGTCTCAGCCCAGGCTCCCCAGGAAACAGAATGACATGCTCTTACCTACAACCCCCCCTTTTATCCTGTGTTCCTATCCCCACACCTGGCCCATCTGCCTGACCTTCAGGCTCCTTGTCCCTTATCCCCACTCCCCTTTTCAACAGTCTCTATAGGCTCCATCTGAATCCAGAGCCTGGGCTTTATGGTTCAGTTTGCTAGTTCCCAGGGCTCTAGAAATGGATGTTGACTGTGCTGCACTAATCTTGAAAGACCCCCAGTGAGGGGAGACTCTCACTCAAGTCTCGGGATAACACGACCCCCCCCCAGTAACTCACGAGAGACCATCCAAGCTCTTGAGGTATTTTTAGTCAAGTACAAATTCACCAAGTGCCTTAAGTTAGGAAGTGACATTGCTCAGGTGTTGCTCTCAGGGGACTCAGGTTCTGGTCCTTTGTCTATGGAAATCACCATTTCTCATTTGCATACAATTAATCACTCACCCCCTTCCCTTCTTTGGCATCCCAGCCAGGGATGTCAGCTCTGGGTTGGAGAAATCTGCTCTTCATTCCAGCATCATCACCAGCAACAGGAAGTGATCAGCAGGGAGAGGAGTAAGGAGGAAAAGCACCCAGAACCAAGCTGACCAAGAACTAGGTCTGCCCCTAGACCCAACAGGCTCCATCCTATGAGCCTGCGGCTGCTGGATAATCCACCAGCTCCAGGTCAAGAGTGACAGACCAACGAGCATGAAAGAAAATACAAGTGGAAACCGTGTGAAAGGGTGAACGCCCACAGGGATGCCAGCCATCCAGTGCCCATCCCACACCTGCAGAAAGACATTTTGGTTTGGTTTGGCTTGGGAGACAGACTTTCATGTAGCTGAGGCTCATGACTAGTCTCAGACTAGCCTGACTTGGAACTTCTAATCCTCCTGCCTCCACCTGTTGAATGCTGGGATTATAGGTGTGTACCTGTACCACCATGCCTATTTTCTGTGGTAATGGGGACTGAACCCAGAACTTCATGTGTGCTAGGCAGACACTACCCATTGAACCACTTCCCCAGGAATGATTTTCGATATATCTCTTCCTGTCAAGTCTCCTAGAGTCAATCCATCTCCAGTTCACTGGAAAATCCAACCAAATCCACATCAAATGCGTCCAAATCTCCATTGGTAGCTAGTTCAATTTATGACAGTTCTAGAATTAGAACATGTTTTTGCTGGTCATGGGCCCATTTCCACCCACTGCCCATAGGGACCTTTATAACACTGCAAACCTGGACGCAAAAGGGGGTGACCATATATATCCCATCCGTGGCCCCGACCTCACATGCCCAGGCATGAATGGAGCCCAACACAAACTCATCAATTTGCCCAAAACATTGTGAGGTTTGTTTATTTGAAGGGATGGGGGGTTGGTAATAATTTGTAGCTCACTTGCAAAGATCTCCGGTGTGAACATTATAGATGACAATGTCATGTCACAATGTCAGAAGGCCGAGCACCCCTGGGACCACACACCATTGGGGACAATGTCATGTCACAATGTCAGAGGTTGAGCACCCCTGGGACCACACACCATTGGGGACAATGTCATGTCACAATGTCAGAAGGCCAAGCTCCCCTGGAACCACACACACCATTGGGGAGGCTTTGATTTTTACTAGAAATAAAATCTGGATTTCTCCTGGGTCACCAGGGACCAGAAGTCCTCTCTGTGTCTGCCTCTCAAGTTCATCTGACTTTATTCTTTTGTCCTCTATGTTTCAGAACTGACAGCCTTCTATTTCTAGATTATTCCATTATCTCTGAAGTCCCAAGGCCTTTCCTCTCTGCTCACAAGATTTTTCCTTGGTGTTTTCTGGTGGTTCTCGGGTCGCCAAGCTCTCTAGCCAGAGGCCACCCCCCAGGTGGGTTGCTCGTACAGCCACTCCTCCTCATATACCCACACCCCCTCACACTGGCTTGTTTTCATTCTGTGATCCACACTCACTACATATATCAATTTTTCAAAAGCTGTTATTTCTTGATAGATTCTCATGTCTAGGCCAGGCACACTTTGAAGCTGCGATCTTCCTGCGCTGACCTCTGCAAAGCTGGGGTTGTAGGTGTGGCCCCTGCACCTCACTGAGACTTAGCAATTTAAAATTCACCCCTGTGCTGTGTTCCCTTAAAAAGCTGGTGCTCAAGAATATTTGTTGAATAACTTAATAACTAGTGGAAGATGCTACAGCTGTGGTACATAAAACACACACACACACACAAACAACACAGGTCTGTGTGTCTTGTATAACAAACAGCCTATCTCAGTTTAGATGCTAACCGACTGTCAAAGTAGGGCAAATTAACAACTAACTTCTCAGGTTCACATTGTTCTAAGCTTATTTTAAATATTTTCCAATAAATTAATTAATATAAATTAAAACCAATTGAAAGAAAATTTGAGTTAAGTATCTCATAGAGTAAGAACAGCTCAAGTGTTCTCAGCAGCAGGAGCTAACCCACAGTCCCTGTGTCTCATTGGCAAGTGTGGCCCAGACCACTTACTGGGCCAAAAGCAACCATTGCAATGAAGGCAGTGTTTATCGCGTGCTTGCTGCACGCTGGGCCCTTGTTCAGGCACCACCACAGGGCTTATGAAATTGCTTGTATTAGCCTCACAAGAATCAAATAAGTACATATTCTACCTGCTACATCCAACCCACCACATGCCACGACACAGTTAAAGAAAGAGAGCCTTAGTTAATGTGGTGGCTCCTGCCTGCAATTTAAGGACTACAAAGTTGAGGGAGTAACACAAGTTAGAGTTTACCCTGTGTTTCATATCAAGATAGTAACAGGAGAGAAGGGAGGTGGAAGGGGAAAGAAAAGGAATAAATTAGACAGAGGTGTGAAGGTTTGCCCATGGGGCGGACATAGGGTTGATACTATTCCTTTACCCACACAGACAGGTTAAAGGTCTCTCCAGTATTACAATCTGAAAATTCAAAGGTCATTACATCATAAGGGTAGAGCCCTTACAAGAACAGATACAAGGCAGATGACCACCCCCTTGGCCAAAGGAGGACTCAACAAAAAGGCAGCTGTGTAGGTGTCCGGACATGGCCGTCACCACAGACCAAGTCTCTGCTGGTGCCATGTTCCAATGCCCCAGATTCCAGAAAATTGGGAAATATGTATTTGTGGTTTAATATCACTAGAAACCTGTGAGAGTATTATGAGAGTTGGGTACTCAGAAGCGGGCAAGAGGGGAGGCTATAAGAGGTGAGTGAGCTGTTGAGGGGCCTCTGTTACATGTGACCAAGACGTTGGCAGAACAGACAAGCACTGCCATAAAGGGGCTTCCAAGGTGACATGGGCAAGAGTTCAAGCAAGTTCCCAGCCTCTGGAGAAATACAAAGACAGGCAGTGATGCTGGCTTATCTAGGGCCAGCAGGGACCATTCTAACAATTCAGGAACAACCATAGGTAATGTGGTCCTGGATGAAGGAGAAGCAACCTGTTCGTTTTTCTCTCTGCTGCTATGGTACAATACCCTGACCAAGAAGCAACAGAAGGAAGAAAGGGCTCATTCTAACTCACAATTCCAAGTGACAGCCCATTACTGAAGAGGCGTCAGGGTGGGAACTCAAGCAGTCAGCTACATCATCTCCACAGCTGAGAGCAGAGAGAAATGAGTGCCCCCATGCTGCCTGCTTGCTACTGCAGGCTATGGCTGGCTAGCTTTCCCCACTCTGACACAGTTTGGGGCTCAGCCTTGGAATAGTAATGCCCACTGTGGGCTGATTCAATTAAAAATCAGGAGAATCACCAATAGATATGTCCACAGACCAACCTCATCTAGACAGCTCCCCAGGTGAAGCTCTTCTCTGAGGAGACTCTAGGACAGGACAAGTTGAAATTTAAAACTAACCATCGAAAAACCCTCTTACTGAAGTGGCAAAGGACCTGCCCAAATCGCACAGACGAGCTTGTGTTTTGTGGAAGGTAAAGGCTGTAGTGAAGTGGGGATTTGGCCGAGACTGCTAAGCAAAGCATTGAAGGGGAGGCTTGGTTTCTCTTTATGGTGGACATAGAACTATGAAGAGATAGAAATAAACGAATGAACCTGCTGGGTATAATAGAACTCCCACGTGAAGGCCTGGAAAATTCCTAGCTCATTGGTATTGGAAATTATATATGTAAGTTTGGAAGAGAACATGAAGGGCGTGCCCAGCTAGTTGGACTTCTTAGGTCATTTCTCACAATGAAGAGAGAAAGTCACAGGACTTTGGTCACAAGGCATGGCTCCTGGCCACACTGACTTCTGTGAAATCTTCTTCTCCATGGGAGACAGGGATCGTATTTCAAATGCCCACGAAAGCTGACCCGTTAGCTGTCCCTCCCGTGTTCTCAGAGAAGCCAGTATGACTTAGTCATCCCAACAGGGCGACAAAGCCCTGGAGAACTCAACTGCATGTGGCCTTTAGCCTCAGTGACTTCCTGTGACATGAGTCAGTGGGTCTAATACCCCAGAGCCACAATGTCTGGTCCCAAAAGGCACCATCGAGGCAAGTTGGTGCTCATAGCAACAGAGGAAGTAGTCTGAAAAGAACTAGACTGGATTCAGATCCCAGCATGGTTTTCTCCAGGCCCGTTTGTCAACAGGTAAAAGGCCAGCACCTAATCCACAGAGAGGGGTTGGAAGTGTCCAAGGAGACACTATAGAAAGCAACTATCCCAATCCTTAATCTCATGATTCTCCCTGAGGTACCTCGAACTCTGACAAGTACCCAATAAAGCAGGTCCCCAGCCCAGGTGAAGCCAAAGCGATTTTAAAAACTGCACATGTGGATGTGCAGGCGCCTGCAAAGTCCAAAAGAGAATGTGGGATTTCTTGAATATGGAGATACAAATAGCTGTGAGTTGCTATGGGGGCTGGTAACCTAACTTGACCCTCTACAAAGAGTAGCCAGTCCTCTTAACCATTGAGCCATCTCTCCAGCCCCTGGAGGCAACCTCCTAACACAGATATATCACCAGGAGATTCATTATGTCCAGCAAGTTTCCACAGGGACACTGTCATCAAACATAGTGGAATGGATGGCCAGTTTTAAAATAAGAAGAATTTACTGTATCAACAAAAGATTTTCCAGAGACCCTTCAGGGAGAGGTGCTGCCACCCCCTCCCCCACTTAGTCCTCTTACATGTCCATTGATAACAGAGCCCATTAAGGTCCAGCCAGCCAAGCACAGCTGGGATGGTTCACAAGGTTCTGGCTGTAACGGAGATCAGAGGAGTTATAGGGCCTGTCAGAGTGAGGGCTGCTGGGAGAGGCAGCCAGGTGTTCCAAAAGCAGCCCTTGCAAGACCAGAGCAGAGTTTCCCTCCCCAAGTTCTATTCTACCTGGCACCAGACTTTCTGTAGGAGGGTATGAGAGCCACGGCTAAGCCGCATGCAGTGACTGCGTCTATAGTCAACTCGCCAAGAATGGCGGGAGAAAGAAAGGCTTAGATGAGCTGGTAGCACACAGGAAGTGCTCAACGAACACGTTTGTTCTTAGTTGTACTAGCCGGGGGCAGAGTTCAGAATGCCAAGATAATGAAAGAAACAGTTATCTATTTTAAGAAGCCAGCAGTCCTTGGACCAAATTCAACTGGTAGCCTATTTTCATAGAGTTTTATGGCAACATGACCATTACTCTTTGATAAGTGTACTAGTCCTGGCTGCTTGCCCACCTCAAAGGCAGAGGGATCTCTTCAGAGGAATCCCTAAAGCTCCTCTACAGACCAATTCTATCTTATCTTCACCTTTGAGCCATATTCTGTCTGTATGTCTGTGCGATGTCCCCTTTATACAATGACACCAGTTCAATATATAGGGATCACTGTTATGACTTGAACGTGAAACATCCTTCATAGGCTCCAGTGTTTGTCTACTTTGTCGCCAGCTCAAGATGCTATTTTAGGAGGTGGGGCCTTTCTGAAGGAAAGGGAATGTTAGACCAGCCCTGATTCCCGGTTCAGTCTCTCCGCTTTCTGGGGACTAGGACATGAGCAAGTCAGCACAGGCTTCTCCCATCATGGACCCACTGCCATGCCTTCCTTGCCTTGGGAGACTGCATCCCTTCAAACCAGCAAGGTGGGGGGGACCTTCCCTTCTCCCCTCAGGTGGCTTCTGGTCAGGTATCCATCACAGTGATAAGAAACTGATACATCCCTCCCTCCAGTGTGAGTTCCTACCACTTATTCATCACATTGCTACCACCTTCCTTTTCTTAAAGCATTTTTAAGTTCTGACATATTCAAAGCTGCAATTTCCTTTTGTGATTTTGGGAGCAAGGGCACAATTTTGCCCATAGCAGATTCTTTCATCATGTTTACAGGGGGCTGAGGATCGCGGCACCTCAGAGTCCCCTCCCCACAAAGATTCAAGAACAAGTCTGTCCTCATCTTTCTGGGCATAGTGGAATCCCCAGACTCTAAAGACACTGGATCTTCAAAGTCAGGAGCTGGGACGACTGCTCAGGCGCCTGGCCTTCAAACTACAGGGGAGATCTCTCCCTTTGTATTATACCACAGAAAAGAGAAAACTCAACAGAACAAATAGGCTTTAACCTGAAGTGTATTCTTTCAATCTGAGACACTGTCTGGGCATCAACATGCAAGGGCAGTAGTCAGCCCTGTGCCAGCCTTGCTCTCCCGGGGACCTAGATTGGGAAAATAATGGCATTTTCTCAACAAATTATCTCACGGCTGAAGTAATAACTTGTTTATAGGCATGCCAATTCAGATTTTCGTCCCCTTAACCTGCTTCTAAAAGTGGTGCTGTCCCCATAGCCAAATGACAGAGATTTAATCACCACCAAGTACACCCCTGTCCCCTATGCCCCCTACCACCCACACCTGTGACTTGATTAATTTTAAGCCACTGACAGTCTCTTTGGAAACCATGTTTGTTTGTTATTTTTCTTTTCATCTCAGATCAATGTCCTCTGTTTCAGATACAATAAAATACAGATTGCCGGAGATAAAGCAAACAATTCCTGGGTTAAGGGGGGAAAATACCTAGAAGCACTGTTTTATGCATGAAGCATTAAGGGTCTGGTGACAAACTTCACTAAGATCTGCCACTGAGTCAACTCGTCTGAAGGATAAACAAGGAGACTACCGCCTAAGCTCTCTCCTGACACTCAATGTCCTCAGTCCCAGGACATCAGGACAGATGGACAAGTGTGGAAAGTGAAGAGACTGTCTGGAACTCCCTGAAATATCCAATCAACAAACTGCACAGCTTGGTTCTCGGTGATAGGGAACCTTGGGGCCTTGTAGAAGGGAGGATGTCAGAAAGGAAAAGGCACAGGGAAGCAAAAGGCCACCTCTGCAGACCCCACCATGGAGCCCCAGAGTTGCTGGCGTGTCACAAGGGGCTGGGCTATCTCCAGGAAGTAAGAGGGGCTTAGTGCCAGCTCACTGGCACCTATGTCTGCAGGAAGCTAGAGGTATAGGTGATGCTGGTCTCTTAATCACTGCTAATTTCTTAGCTCCAGCCAACCAGCATCAAGTATCCCAGCAAAGCAAAGATTTGCTTTTGTAGTTTCCGTATCTTGTTCATCGCAGATGATTCTTCAGCCCCAGCTACCCTGAATCACAGGATCTTAATTCAAAATAACACATGGCCCCAATAGAGTCTTTAAACTTTCCTCTGAAACTTCACAAGCCAGGCCTCCATCCTCTGGCCTGCTCTCAACATTATCTTCCAAACTCCCACAGAACATCCTACTGAGCTCTCAATACTTAATGGTTCTCCCAGCCCAAAGTTCTTCCACGATCCTCCCCCAAAAGTGTCCAGGTCCGTCACATCAGTACTATACTGGTACCAATTTGTCTTACTTAGGGTTTATATCGCTGCAATTAAACACCATGACCAAAAAGCAAGTTGGGGAGGAAAGGGTTCATTCAGTTTACACTTCCACACTGCTGTTCATCACCAAAGGAAGTCAACACAGTAACTAAAACAGGGCAGGAACCTGGAGGCAGGAGCTGATGCAGAGGCCATGGAGGGATGCTGCTTACTGGCTTGCTTCCTCTGCCTTGCTCAGCCTGCCTTCTTACAGAACCAAGGACCACCAGCCCAGGGATGGCACCACCCACCACGGACTGGGCTCTTCCCCGCCCCCCATTGATCACTAGTTGAGAAAATGCCTTACAGCTGGATGCCATGGAGGCATTTCCTCAACTGAGGCTCCTTCTCTGATTACTCTAACTTGTGTCAAATTGACACACAAAACCAGACAGTACAGTTGTCTATATGGGACAATAACTTTGAGCTGCCTCCATTAACACCTCTTCCTTGCGTTCCCATCCAGGTCCTCAACCACTCTTTACTTCCAGTCCTGCATCTGTAACATGCAACTTGGAACATTTCATCTCCAGGGATTGGAGGAGTAACTACGAGACTCTCCAGTAAGCACTAGGGAAAGATAGCAGCTGCCTGGTTGGCCCATGAAGGCTTAGCAGCTATGAGAGTTATTGCTGTGGTCCTGGGGTGTCATTATTACCTCAAATGCCTTAAGAAGGCTGAATCCTTTATATCAAGCTTGGAAACACCGAGGCAGAGACACACTGAGAAAATACAATTAAAAGGCCATGTGTTCAAAGATATTTACAGCATTATTTCTTTACTGTAGCAACAGAAATCTTAATGTTCATAATTGAGGAACTGAGATGTTAATTGAGGGACAGGAAGGCAATAAAACAAGCAGCAGTGAAAATTATTCCCATACAGGCTTGAGGTGTGCAATTTTCTTTTCTTTTTTTTCTTTTCTTTCTTTCTTTTTTTTTGTTTGGGGTGGGAGTTTGTTCATTGAGAGCAGATTTGTCTTTATATAACCCAGGGTTCCTTGAACTCAGAATTCCTCTGCCTTTGCCTTTGCCTCCTCAGTTCTGGGATTACAGGCGTGATTACAGGTATGCACAACCCCCAGGTGTGTTTTTGTTTTTAAAGTTTTTACAAAGTGTAAACCTCTTTAAAACAAAGGATATAGATGAACACAGGAAGACGGCGAAGGTGTGGAAACTGCAGTCGGGTTAGAATGATTGGTCATGGATGATGTTTTTGTTTTTTTTTCCATGATTTGCTGCTAAAAATCATCCCACAAAACAGTGGGTTTTATTATGGCACTTTACTGAATGATTCAACACGTGGAAATATAAAATCAAAGGGAAGAAAGGGGCTTCTGACTTGAGAGTATCAGGGGTGTTTCTAGAACATGTCATTCCTATGTAGAGAGGTGAGCAAGTGAAGCTGTGTGGCCCGTGGGGTATGATACACACAGCGGGCCCTAGAGAGTGCACCATGCAGCTCAGCCCCAACACCCAAGGGTCTGATGAATGAGATCTGGAGCCCGTCTCCCAGCATGCAGCAGGTGCCTCCTGTAGAAAGACAGAGTAGCCACCACCAGGCGCTAAGAGGGAGATGCTCATAGAGAGAGCTTAAGGACAGAAGATCTGAAGGTGACAAGCTAGAACAGATGCCTGCTTGTGTGCTGAGCACTGCTGGGGGTTTTCCAGATAGATGGCCATTTGTCCTCAGATACAATCTGGAGCACCTTATGGTGTGTGTGTGTGTGTGTGTGTGTGTGTGTGTGTGTGTGTATGCAAGCTTCATGCATGTTCCTGTATTCAGTGTATGCAGGTAAGTGCATGTATTGTGTGCATGTCTGGTAAGTGCATGTATTGTATGCATGTCTGCATGTCTGTGAATGTGCATGTCTTTCTATGTATGCAATGTGTTTGTGTATGTATATGTGATTCTGACATGCTATGTAAGTATATGTGTACTTGTATTTATGTGTATGTGCTTATGTGTGTGATTATACCTGTACTTATATATTAAGTGTATGTGTTTATGTGTGTGTACATGTGTGAGCAAGTATGTGTTCCTACTTGGGTATGTGTATGCTGGAGGTGAAATGGTGGCTCAGATAGCATAAAAACCATGCATGAAGCAAAAGGGACACAGGGGATTCAGGGAAAGACAAAGACTGCTATCCCACCCCAGAAGTCAGGAGTGGATGAGCTGGGCACTCCCTTCAAAAACCAAAGGCTCTTAGGCTGTTGCTTTCCTCCCACCAGAGCAAAGTGTGGTGGTGCTTTCACTCAGAAAGAAAGGAATAAAGATGTCATGCTTCTTGTCACTAGCTATCAACATGACATGACAGGGAGCTTCTCGTTTGCACACTTCTGGGCTGTGCACACACAGTGCAGCATCAAAGCAGCTGCAGCAACAGAAGGGAACCACTCGCTCACCCAGGACCAGGAACTGCCTTAGGAAAACTCCTGTCCTGTCCTGTGTGTGCTTGCCCACACCACAGGGGAGAAATTAAGGCCAGCTGCAGCCAGGTTGCTCTCTCAAGGTTACATGGTGACCAAGTGAAGAAGTCATGCTTGACATTTGGGCAGGCTGTCCATCCCAGGAGCACCCTTATTCTTTGGCATATGGGATCATGCACATAATACCCTGCCCACACAGCCAGGCAAAGGCAGTCTAGAGCTACAAAAGGGCACAGTTAGGATTGTGGATCAGTGAGTAGGGCGCCTGCCTATCATGCACGAAGCCATGGGTTCAATCCCCCTCACCACAAAGACCTGGCATGATGTAATCCCAGCTTAGAGAGACAAACAGTACAGGGGGATCAGAAGGTCAGCATGCAGCCAACTTCAGCTACATGAGACACCTGTCTCAGAAAGGGAGAGAGGTACAAATGCACACACAGCCGTGCCTCCGTGCCCATCTTCAGACAAGCCTCGCTCCCTCTGCACACTTCTGGGGGCTCCACTCATGCACAGTACCAAAGGCGCCTCAGTGCTATCACCATGCAGGACTCAGAATGGGCAGTCAGTGTGCAGACTCCTGACTGAGCAGACAATTTCACCCCCTGGGCCCCCTCTACACGCCACTGACACCTCTCAGATCAATGTTGCCCTGTGTTAAGGAAGCCGCCACAGCACAGAGCAAACTCCTGCCAGGCACTGAATGCGGTTCTTGTCAGCTTGGCCTCCTATGCACAACACCGTGCCCTGTTTCTCCTGGCATCAGGGCCCTGTGTCTACTCCAGCCCTCGTTTTCACATCTTTCCTCCCAGCAGACACAAGGCTCCCTCAGTTCTGAGGATTCCATGTGGCTGCCAAGGCCCGGTGGCAGAAGGGCTTCTGAAGCCACTTTGTAAAGCAAGCCACGGGGCCTGGGCGGCTGACTTTCCATCAGCCACAGACCCCACCCAGAGGCGCAGGGCTCTGTCACAGCTAGCCCTTGTTCTCACCCACTGGGAGCCCTGGGGAGATGGAATTCAGAAGGACAGCAGCCAACCTGGCTTTTGGAATCTTCCTCTGAGGGCCTCTGCTGCTGTGGGCAGCCAAGATATCTGATGCAACTTCTCAAAGGCACCCATTCACAGCGGGGCCTATGAGCCAGGAGGTACCCAGGCTAGACCAGAACAAGCTGGCTCCCTGTCATCTATAGTGGCTGAGAACTAGGCTTGAAGCCAATAGAAGCCAGACTTGGAGCCCTAGGGCATAATGCAAGCCAGAAATAGAGTAATAGAAACTGCTGCCCCACATCCCTGCCTTCGTTGTACCTATAAACATAGCTGCACACAGGGGCACGGTCACTTGAAGACAGCTTTCAATTGTGAATTGTCACGTAGCCACCAAACATTCACTGAGCACATACTACGTGCTGGGGGCATGGTTTGCATCCATGAGCATAAAAACGGTCTTCACCCTCTAGCAGCATCCTCAAGGTCCTCCAATTCTCCACAACTCTTGAAGTAACTCATGGCTACATGAGCCAGAGAACACTGCTTATCCTCTCTGTGCCTCTCTAAGGACTATGGCAAAGTTTCTATAAAATATCTAGGAGTTGCCAAGTTTCCCTGGGGGACCTGAAGAGACACTCACTGCCCAAATATCACTAGTGCTGAAGAAACCTGGGGGCAGCAGAAAGGAGGAGATGCAGGTTTGAGAAGGCAGCCGGCATCTGGAGGGCATTCTGCTCATCTGGGAAGGCAAAAAGGCAGATACCCAAATGCCCTGCAGCCCATCTGTAGGATAAGGAGGTACCACCAGTCAGTCCCTCAGGACAAGAGGGAAGATGACGAACAGCGGGATGGTTTATCCAAGTCATCTTTTCACCTCCATATCCATCCAATGTCCAACCACTGGATGCAGTTCTCTGTGTGCTCTCAGAAGGTGCTGGACGCTGCCTGGGTGTTGAGATGAAGCAAGGAAGGGAAAGAAGACAACAGAGAGACCATCTGTTCACAGCCTATCCACAAGGGCTTTCTTAGGCAGCTTCTAAAATCTCCATCCTTTCTTCTCCCCCCTTCCTTCTCCTTTACTCCTCCTCCATTTCCTCCTTCTCTTCTCCTTCCTCTTCCTCCTCAGCCTCACTTTCCCCCTGCTGCTCTGCAGACCTCAGGTCACCGCAGCACTGAGTAATCTTCCAGGAGGTGCATGGAACCCAGGTCTGTTTTCTTCCTGTCGCTTCCTGACCTTGCGTCCTGAGCAGGTGCTTCAGTCTCCTGCTCCCTGAAATGGGGACAGCATAGCTTTCTTTTAAGGCCCCCTGAGATCTTGGTTTTCCTATTACCTTCTGAGGCTGGGGAGATGATTCAGTAAGGAAAGGGCTTGCCCTGCAAGCCTGCGGACCTGGATTTGACACCCAGCATTCATGTGAAAAACATCACAAAGTGGCCTGTGCCGATAATCCTAGGCATACAGGAGCAGAGATAAGAAGATCCCCCAGGATTCACTGCCCAGCCAATCTAGCTGAAAGCATGGGCACCAGGCTTAGAGAGAGACCCTGTCTCAAAAGATAAGGTGGGGAGCAAGACATCCAGTGTCACCCACTGACCCACTCCCCACAATCACAGCCCCCCCCACACACACTGTGCCTCCTCACCCCAGTAACACAAACTCATACTCGGAAAGCTCTCATGGATGGAGTACGTAAAGACATTCCAGACTCTTAAGGGATTATTCAACCCAGAGTCCCAGGAACAATGCAGTCTGGAACTCTGGAGTTCTAAGCCCTGGATCAGCTTTGTCCTGGTTCAGACACAGTGCTCAGATTTCCTGCTGTGTTCTTAAGAGCCCCCGTGTCTTTGCTAACCAGTTACTCAGTGTGCAGCTCCCAGCTGGAAGACTCCCCGAGGTTATTCCAAACCCCTGGCCAAGATTGCAGTATCATGTGTGATGCGTTCTTAGTGGCGAGCAGAATAAGAAGGCTTCCTGTGGCTTTCCTTGGCCTGTTCGGAGTTCAGACGCCCAATTTAGACAGCAGTGAGAACCAAATTGGGCTTCAGAAACCAGGCCAAGGCATCTGCCCACAATGACACCTATCAGAAGTGCAGAAAGCCTTAGTCAGAGAGAAGAGACACAAATTACAAAGACCTTCCTCGCAGCCGCCTTCTAAAAGAGAACAGAAAGAACCCAGAGCCATCAAAGTGTGCCAAAGTCAACTCCTTCCGGGCTAGAAAGTCATGGGTCAACGTCAACTTGCAATTTAATTCTATTTTAGACTTTACTGGAAAGCAGAAAAGAAGGGGGTTTGAAAGAGGCAAGCAACTAGAAGATAAGACTAGAACCAGATTGCACACACGTGACCAAAGAATTGCAAGGCCCAGCACCTTGGGTTTTTGATTCAGCTTGGGGGTCCCTCAAAGTCACCCCTATAGTAGCACAGCAGTGATGTGTGTGGCACTGACTTTGAACCATAGCCACTTAACAGCTTAGTTTCTTAACAGACAAGATGGAGTGCAGAGCATTTGAGAAGGAATGCCCACCACACTGCACTAATTCAGCTGGTTTTAACATTTGCCTCTGAAAGGAGCTAGGGCTAGTGTTGTAGTTCAGCTGGAAGAGTGCTTGTCTGCCATGCACAGAACCCAAGATTCCAGCCCCAGCACAGCATAAATTGGGTACAGTAGTGCAATGTGTTTATAATCCAACACTTGGGAGGTGGAGGCAAGAGGATCAGAAGTTCAAGGTCATCCTCAATTCCATAGCAAGTCTGAGGGCAACATGAGAGACCATGCCTGGGCAACATGAGACTGACTCAAAGAAAAGAAAGGAGAAGCAGCATTTACGCTTTGAGTTTTACTACAGAAGCTAATGAGTCGCCCATCAGGAGACCAGCCAACATGGCCGTTGTCACTGTCAATCCTGAGTTCATAGTCCCACAAAGAAACAGATCTGAGCCCCAGTGTATGTGAGGTGTGTGCATTGGTAGTGCTCGTGCCTGTGTGCATACACTGTAGCCAGAAGATGATGTCATGTGCCCTGCTCTAGCACTCTCCGCCCTATTCCCTTAGACAGGTCTCTCCCTGAACCTGGAGCTAGGCTGGCAGTCAGCAAGCCCTACTGATCCTCCTGTCTCTCTCGCCAGTAACAGTACTTACAGGCAGGTATGAGACTATACTTTTTTATGTGAGTTTTATGATCTTTCACTGAGTCATCTTTCCAGCCACAGAGGTATTTGTTATTGTTTTGTAACAGGAACACATGGTTCATGAGTGTAAAACTTCATAGATATCATTTCATACAGTTAAAAGTTTGGTTGTGCCTTTTCCAGAGACTGGATACCAAGCTCTACCAAGGAAGGGCAGTAAAGAGGCAGAGCCTGGAGCCCACATACCTGGGTCTAAACCATGCTCTTAGGGAGTGAAGGACCTAAGGTCACCTATTCAACATGGACCTGCAGAAGCCGTGTCATATGTCACAGGCCTATGACCCAGGCATCTTGGGAAGTTCATGCAAGATCAGTCATAACCAAGCCTAACATGGACCTACAGCATTCAGTTGGCACAGAAACACGAGCTGCTGTTATGAGTGCTGGTGAGCAGTTCCGAAAGAGCTGTGCTGTGCTGCTAAGTTCTTGATAGAGTGCTATCAAAATAAAGAGCTACTTAATGCAATTTGCTTCCTAATTAATTATGTTATCTCTAAATTGAATTATATTGTTTTTCTCGCCAAGGAATGCTGGTGTGATCACTTGGGCTGTTTGAAATGCCCAGACATGAAAACCCTGCTTAGATGGCTGATGGAGGTTTTTGAAGAAGTGTCTTGACCATGATGATGTAGCCTCACAATATCAAATGAACAAAAATCACTGTATCTGTATGTATTTGTGAGTGTGTCTGTGTGTGTACATGTGTGGGTCTGTGTGAGTTTGCAGTGTGTGTATGTTTGTGTATGTGTATATACTTCTCTGTGTGTGCACACGCACACGTGTGTGTTTATGTGTGCTGGCTGGCTAGTTTTATGTCAACTTGACACAGGCTAGAGTTATTTAGGAAGAGGGACTTTCGATTGAGAAAATGTCCCCATCAGATGGGCCTGTGGGCAACCTATTGCAAATTATCTTGATTAATGATTGACAGTGGATGGCCCAGCACACTGTGGGTAAGGTCACTCCTGAGCACATGGTCCTGAGGTGTATTATAAGGAAGCAAGCTGAACAAGCCAAGAGGAGAAAATCCATAAGCACGGAGGCTCCATGACCTCTGCTTCTGTTCCAGGCTCTAAGTTCCTACTCTGAGCTCCTGCCTGACTTCCATTATTAAGGACTCTGATCAGGATGTGTAAGCTGAAATAAACCCTTTCATCCCAAGCTGCTTTTGGTCATGGTGTTTATCAAAGCAATAGAAACACAAACTGAAAAACAAGTACATGTGTACATCTGTTTGCATCTGGTTTGTGTGTCTGTATATACGTATGTTTGTGTGTGTGCTCATATAAGTACATATGCGCATATACGTGAATGCATATGGAAGCCGAAATCAACCTCGACTGTGAACTCGGGTCCTCATGTGTCCTGGTTGTTCTTGTTTTGTTTGTTTGTTGTCATCTTGACACCTTCTAAATTCATCTGAAGAGAGAGAATCATAATTGAGAAGGGGGTCCATTAGAGTGATCTCTGGGCTGGCCTATGGGCAAGCCTCTAGGGCATTTGTTTAGTTGATCATTGACATGGAAGGTTTCGGTCCATTGTGGGCAGTGCCTCCCCTGGGCTGGTGGTGATGGGGTGTAAGCAGCATTCCTTCACAGCCTGTTTCAGTTTCTGCCTCCAGATTCCTGCCCTGTTTGAGTTCAAGCCCTGCCTTAACTCCATAGTGTAATAGGGAACTGTAGGCTAAATAAACCCTTTCCTGCCCAAGTTTCTTTGGGTCATAGTGTTTATTGAAGCAATAAAAAACCTAGTTAAGACAATGACTTGCATGGTTTTACTGACTGAGCCATCTTGAAGTCCTAAAATTGACTTCTGGCCAGCAGATGGAAATGCCTCGGCATTAGTTCAGAGGGCCACGGCTTTTCTTGAATTTCCAATCTCTAACAGCTCACAGTCAGGTATTACTGAGGTAGACACACTAGGCTCATCACATGAGGGTGATCAAATGCCTACTTGGACTTATAAGGTAGCTGAAAGTTCAGGTCACAACCTAAGCAGAAGCTCCAGGGCCTTGAAGTCCCCTAACGGGGCAGAGGTGCGACCTGCAGACTGAAGAACACATCTAAGGCAGACACTGACTCCATCAACCCGCAGCTGACAGGTGGAAGGACACCCCCCACCCCCGTAGCACATTATATTTAAAAGGTCCATTCAGACTTCCTGAATGGACCATGCAGTGGTGAGGGGAAGCTTCCTGCTGCAACAGGCTGTGCTCTCAGTTGGCAGGTGGCAACAGCAAGTCAGCTGCTATCACCTTGACTCTCAGGGCACATGTGAAACGGAACCCAAAACTCCTCAGAGTTGCTCCCCACGGCTGCTGGATTTGAAGGACTACATCACACCTTCACATGAGAGAATATGTGTATATAGCACTGGTGAGGTACAGAGGGAGCAGGGTATAATCTTCAGGTCCTTGTGAGGTGGGCCAGGTAAACATATGCATGCTCTACAGATACACATGCATCACACACACACATGCTTCACAAATATACATGTATACTTTACACACAAACTCCTCACATGCTTACCAAGGATTCCAGAACCCATGGCTTGGCCCTGCCTGGACTCAACCACATTCCCCATTCTATAGGCAGAAACTGGAGCAGAATCCACATAAACAGATTAAGTACTGTGGAGACTAACTGCCAATCGAACATCAAGGGGGGGAGGAATAAAAGCCTCTCTTTGAGACCAGCATTGTGGAGTGAGGTGAAGAAGAGAAAGCAAAGAGCATTCTAAGAGTTGAAAACATCAAAGTTCATCAGGAACTTTGATGGGAAGTCAGTGGTCACCTCACTGGGTTCTCCCTAGCAGCTGAAGATAGCTCAATGCAGCAGCACTCTGCCAGACCCAGGGAGGCTTTCTTTTCCTTGGACAAGGCCCACCAGCCAGGGACCAGGTGTATCTACAGCAATAACGTTAAGCCATTTTCTAGATGTTTCCCTTCGCACTTTTGCCTCCACACAGAACATGGTCTTCCCCAGGGGCCCTCCCTGGTGTGCTGACTTCCCGTTTCTAGGGTAACTGAGAATAACAATCCTCTCTGTGTTGTCACTCACACCCCAGTATAAATAAAGACTGGGGCACAAGGGCAGACCCATGGCTGGCTCTCGTTATGAACACCTTGCCTATGCTGCCCCCACCCAGATTCGTTCAGTACCCACAGGAAGCCTCAACACACATCCTAAGAAATGACTCATTCTATTTCTAGCCTGTCACATTTGGAAGAGAAGGTGGCTTGGACTGCCTCATCATGACAGGATGGAAGCCTAGTGAGTCTGCAGACGGGACTACACCGTTAAGTGGGCATCTGCTTTGGTACGGGGAGGCCCCCACTGTTGTCTGTGCTGCAACTGTGCCAGGGTAAAGAGAAGGTTGTCATAGGTAAGTGGATGGGAAGGGTTCTCCAATAAAACTTTATTAACAAAAACAGACATAGAACCAGATTCACCCATCCCTGCAGCAAACGTGATACAACGGACTTTATATTCTGGAGTGACCATGCTATGTGAGGCCCCAATGAAACAGGCAAAGGTTAGGTTGGGAGACTCTCAGTGCCCCATGCATCACTTTTCCTGTCTGTGGTAGTGTGAGCCTAGAGCCCTGCACAGCTAGGCATGCAGAATACCACCAAGCTACAGCCCAAGACCCCTTTTTACTGTCTATTTTTGAGGCAGGGTCTCACTAAGCTGCCTAAGTTGGTCTCAAACTCATTCTGGAGTTCAGGCAGAGCTTGGAACTTGTGATCAGTCTTGTTGCATCGACTGCCCAAGACTTAATGGTATGTGTCACCAGGTTTCAGCCACAGCACAGTCCATTTTAAACAGCATCAAACGGTCTGCTTTAGCATGGCTGAAAGGATGCCTTATAACTACTATAAGGCAAAGTTATGGTAAACAAAAATCGAACAAAAAGTGATGCAAGGAAAAAATTTAATTCACTGACTCTTTTCTTTGTATTGAAAGTCGAAGTGGGGGCTAGCAAAAGTGCTAAGTTCATAAGGATGCTTGCCACCAAGCCTGAAGACCCAAGCTCCATCCCCCTGGCCCCACTGGGAAAGGAGAAAACTGACTCTCACAAGTTGTCCTCTTACCTCTACACATAGGCCCTAGCACAGGGACCAGACACCCTCACAAATAAAGAAATAAGTACATGTTTTATTCTTTGTATATAAGTGTTCCATTGGCATATATGTCTGTGTATACACGTATTCAGTGCCCACCCGCAGATGCCGGGAGAAATCGTCAGATTTCCCAGACCTGGAGTAAGCTCCCAGATCATTGTAAGCTCCCATGTGGGTGCTGGGAATTGAACCTAGGTCCTATGAAAGACTAACCAATACTGTTAACCACTGAACATCTCTCCAGCTCCTAAAATAAGTGGAATTTTGAAAATTGAGGGAGAGGAGCCTGCTCCCTTGACTTAAGTGTGAGAAGCTTTGGGCAATTTAAGAGAAGAATGCTCCACAGAGATTTAGAGCCACAGAAGTAGCTCACTGAACAGTTCCCATCCAGACTGCTGCACTTGTGATGTCAACGTGCGCAGCATCTAGGCCTTAGTTGCCTGTTTAACAAGAAGGCTCAGTCATGCGCCAAGTTTACTCAAAGCAACAAAATACTGTTTCATGGCTTGCTCTTTTGTCTTTATAGAATCAAATTTTGAATTTTAAAAAGTACTGAAGCCAGGTGAACTTAGGCGTGCATAAGACACACAAATCCAAATTGCAGTCTGTACCCAAGTTCTTGTAATGCCAGAGTCATATGGTTAAAATGTTTACTTTGTGTTTTCAAATAATTACCGGCTCTATGCACTTAACTTTTCAAATTAGCTACAGAGGTATAGATAACGTAATTTCATCCTGCCATCCTCTCTTTCTTCCTTTCTCCTTTCCTTCCCTGATTCTGGACAAGCCATTTACCCCTGAGCTACACCCAGCCCTCTAAAGTCAAGTGGTTGGCCATAGAAATATGATATGCTTAATATCAGTAATGATAACGGCTCAACACAGAAAAACCTGTTCAACACACAGAGCAATCCGAAATCTAGGCACGTTTTGTTTTTTATACTGCACAGAAGCCCAGAATGGGACAGATAAACAGACATGCAAACACAAGGCCATGTGTTTATGTGCGTGGTCACAGCTTGAATACAGAAGCCACGCTGCCATCCAGGTCATCCTATCTGAAAGCCTTCCAGAGCATGCAGCACTGACCTTCCACTACCACTAATGCGTCACCTCTTTCATCACTCTTTGTAAAGTTAGGCACCATCTAGAGAAATGCGCACAGGTTTCCTAGCATTCTAGCACAGGGTGGGAATGCCCCGCAGACCACGCGTGCTTGCTGTTCACTGTGCTATGTTCTAAAAGGGCAGCTAAAGCCCAGTTAAGAACTGTGAACTTGGCAGAGAAGCAAATGTCAACCCCAAAACATCAATTTATCACATGAATTGGTCTCTACTTCAACAGGTGAATCCTTCTTCGTGTATGCAAAGCTGAGGGTGGGAGGAGAGCTGGCCCTAGTCAGATCCCCCAGGTCTGGACCCTGTACTAACTTCTGAAACAGGGCAGACAGCTGTTCTTGCACCCCGCCCCTCCCCCACACCGTGAGGCCAGTCTCTGCATTACTTTGACTTTACATTCCATGACTTCCGGAGAACAGACTTTCCATCCAACACTAGGATTCCATGAAGAGCACACAGGCAGCGCACTTTGACTTCAGCAGAACACCAGTACCGTGTCTCTCATCATAGCTTCTCATGTTCCACACCTCCCTCTTTTAAATATATTTTTTCATACAATATAATCTGATCATGGTTTCCCCTCTCCCCACTCCTCCAAGATCCTCCCTACCTCCTTCCTCCTTACCCACCCAAGTCCTGGCCTTCATTCTCTTCTCTTTCAGCAAACAAACAGGCAAACCAAAAAAAACAGATTTTTTTTTAAAAAAAACACCAAATCAGAAGCCACAATATATATAAGTAAAAGATCAATAAGACACAAAATACGCAAACAAAGCAATGTGTGACAGAAAGTCTACACAAACACTATTGAGCTCCTTTTATGTTGACTGCCTATTGCTGGGCATGGGGCCTGCCCGTAAGTGTGATTAACATCCTCAGGGACACTCCATTAGAGAAAATGAAATTGTCCTTTGCAAGTAGATGTCAGTTGGAGATAGCTTCTTGGTTAATGATGAAGACTCACGTCCACTATTCCCTCATAGTGCTGGGACCCTGCTTGACTTGAATCTGTGTAGACCCTGTGCAGGCTACCAGGCTCTTGAGAGTTCTTATGCGCATAGGTTCTGTTGTATCTGGAAAATACAGATTCCTTGATGTCACCTCTCCCCTCTGATTCTTATAATCTTTCCACCTCTGCCTCCTTTCCCATAGAGCATCCTGATCCCTGAGGGGAGGGGTTTGATGAAGATATCACATTTATGACTGAATGTCCCAAAATCTCTTACTATCTGCACATTATCCAGTTCTGGGTCTCCGTACTAGTTCCCTTCTACTGCAAAGGGAAGTTTCTCTGACGATGGCTGAGCAAGACACTGACCTATGGGCATAGCAGACTATCATTAGGAGTCATTGATTGCTATATTGCTTTAGCAGAAGAATAGTATTCGGTTTTCCCTAGACCCTGTGTTCAGCATGGGTTCCATCTTGTGGTGTGGGCTTTAAATCCAATCAGATAGTGGTTGGTTACTCCTACAACTTCTGTGCCACTATTGCACCTATATATCATGCAGACAAGGTGCTATTGTATACCAAAGGTTTCGTAGCTGGTGTGGTGTTTAGCTTTCTTCTCTGGTAGCATGCAGAGTACTTTTCAGTACCATGAACACTAATAGGGCTGAAGGCTCTAGTTAAACAACAGCCCAGACTTCTCTGTGTTCAATAAGATTTGTAAGTGCTGTCTTCAGCAACAGGGCCTTACTGTCAGTTTGTAGAGAGCAGCCATTAGCTTTGGCAATAGCCCACATTGTTTACAGGTTTCCCCAGGGCCCCTTTGGCCAATGACTCAAATAGATGTAACCCAGTCTTGGAACTTGAAGTTTTACTTGGTGATGAGAGATGCCTAGTTGGGGCACTGTCTCCCCCATTATTTGGTGACTCCATTTGGATCTCTTTCATATATGTATGCACTTTAATAAGCTTCTACAGTGGTAGATTCCCATAGGACCCCCCCAATGGCCCTCAGG
>LOJH01018023.1:0-21978 GCA_001685095.1 Ellobius talpinus
ATGCCCATCTTCCTCTTGAAGTAATTGGTGCTGCCAGGAGCAGACGTGTCATATCGTCATGAAAAGTCCTAACTTCTTAAAACATTTTGAATGCCATATTCTGAAAGTCTTTGAAAGATTTAAAGAATACCTATCTAATGGAAATATATCTCTGTACATCTAGAAAACTAACTAACATGAGAACAAGCTTGACTATTATAGATGATTATCTATTAATCTATGTTTCTTAATTATACATTACATTTTCAAACAAACTACATGAGCACAATACGTTAAGATTGACCTTAAATTTGTATCAATAAACCAAGATCTATACCAATGCAACTTATTCTTATCTATATCAACATCCAAGAATGGAGATACATGAGGAGAATTCTGAAAATGTGAGAAAACTCCAAGAAAACAAGAGTCTTGTAAACTCCATTCCTTCTGAGCATGGATATGCTTTTCTGACCCTTGCAGATGTAATAACTCAGGGTGGCTTTCTTCAGGTTACACATTGCTCTTTCTTACTTTTGTAATTCCAAAATGTTTCCAAGCATGGATTATCCTGTGACTGTATACAGTACTAAACTCATGAGAATGAGCCTTGCCCTTGTGACTGTATACAGTTTGAACCCAAGTGACCTTTATTCATGTGACCTTGCCTAACTCTCAGAATATCCTCACAATATAAAACATCTGATGCCTTGAATAAAATAAGCTCTTGCATGAGACTTTATTCTGCCTCATTTTTAGGCTACATTCACTCAGGTTCATGCCACTAATTAGAGGGGTAACAGTAATTTATGTCCTCTCTCAACTTTTTGTGTCAACAGCGCTAGAGGCTTATGAAATTTGTTGATTTTTTTCAAATACTTCAAATTTTGGCTATTTTGTTATTTTCAACTTTTAAAAATTTATGTTCCTCACAAATATGTTTCATTAGATAGCTAAAAAGTTTGAATCAAGGACAATAAAAGTCAGTGCTTTCAAACTATAAACTACATTGGAAATAATAGCAGAAAGTTAACTGAAAAAACTTCTAGATGGGAGGGAAGGTTAGAAGGCACAGCAGCTGGAGGTCCATTGGCATTCAAAATTAGGTTAAGCTACACATTAACAGAAACAAGAGACACCCTGTCTCAGTGAGGTGGAAAGTGAGAACCAAACCAGACAAAGGTGAGCATATTATTTAAGAATGACTTTCATTTCTAATAATGTCTGTCTTAGTTTGCTTTCTATTGCTGTTATACGCACCATGACCTAAAAAGCAACTTGGGAAGGAAAGGGTTTATTTCATCTTATAATTTCAGGTCACAATCCATCACTTAGGGAAGTCAGGGTGGGAGTTCATGGAAAAAGCAGGACTAAATTGAACAGAAGTCCTTTATACCCATAAATTAGTGCTTCTCCCAATCCTCATTAGAAAAGCTTCTTTTTGTAGTCAGTGGTGATTATTAAAGAGACCTACAGCTGGTCAACATACAAAAAATCAAAGACTCCAAGGCCAGGGCATTATTGTGGGAGAGAAGAAAGAATGTGAGAGCAAAAAGCAGCAGATTTCAACAGCAAAACATTTTATGGTCATTGCAAGGCTATTGCACACATGAACTCAAAGAAGCTGTGACTATATATACAAGACCTACATAAGATTAAGCTAGACAAAAATCCATCATGGATAGGGGAGGGAATTGTGAAGCCTCACCCCATCTGAGGAGATATTGGTAAGTGATGCTTGTGGGGTAGGCAGATTCAGTCTTCAGAAATTCAGCTCAGAGAGGCTATCATACTAGACGGTCTTACACTCATGCTCATACAAGCAACAGTAAATAGACTTCATGGTTCTTTTTGAAAAGAATACATGAAATTGGGAGAAAAAGGTGGAAGGGTGGAGGAAACTGAGGAAAAGGAATAGGAGTAGATTTGATCAAAACACATTATGTTCATGAGTGTAACTCTCAAACAATAAAGAAATTGAATCTCCATTTTAAGTAGGGGTTGCTGTTTTATCATTGATCCACTAGGTGGGATACGTTACATGCAGGGAGAACACAAAGTCTAAGGTTATGTAAATCATTAGGACTTCTTTCCTAACAATCCTGAGTAGCACATCTCATCACCTATCTTAACACTGACGGACCAGGACAACAAGTTATAACCAAGGAAATAGTGTTGACATGAGTGAAAAGTTTAGATACCATAGAGTTTAAAACATTCATTGTACTGAACTAAGATTGTTGCAAAGAGAGGGCTGCTTGGTTGTGCTGGCTGCCTGTCTAGCTTAGCCCCAAAATAACCACACAGAAATTGTATTAATTAAAACACTGCTTGGCCCATTATCTCTAGCTTCTTATTGGCTAACCCTTATATTAATTTAACTCATTTCTATTAATCTGTATTTTGTCCTGTGGCAGTGGCTTACCAGCAAAGATTCTAACTGGAGTCTGTCTCAAGCAGAGGATCCATGGCGTCTCTCTCCTACTCTGCCTTTCTTCCTCCCAACATTCAGTTCTATCTTCTCCACCTACCTAAGTTCTGCCCTATAAGGCCAAAGCAGTTTCTTTATTCATTAACCAATACAAGCAACACACAGGTGGGACCCTCACATCATAATTTCCAACCGAAAGACAATGATTTGTTTAAAATAACATATTCAGTTAAAATTAGAACCAGACTCAGGACCTAGCTATTATAATTGTTTCATCGAACACTTTTCTTTGCAAGGTTGTTGTTCTGTGTCTGTAGGCCAGTCAGGAGAGTAAGCCATAGACTGTGGGCAGATGGAAGAACTTTTAGAAAACAGGTGGGCCTTGTCCTCCACACAACAGCTGCAGTACTAATGCCAGCCCCAGCAGGAGGAGCACAGCTGTGTTCCTAAAGTAAAATTTTTATCAGTCTAGAAAGTTACCAGTAGGTTACACCTCATCATCCTGTCGCCACCATTAAAAATTAAGCATTTTGTAACATTGAAAACTTATGACTTTGCTATGTTACTGCAGTTTGACAGCTCTCAGCTATTGAAGAGGGAGATGATATTTGCAGCCTATTAAAAGGTCATAATTCCTTAGTAATATAATGGACATAGTATATGAAGTTGCTCTATGAAATAGGGGAATCAACATAAGTGTCCAAGATCTTTGGATAGGGACATATCAAACCAAGTGTTTATATGTTAAAAATACTTTAGTACTGCCACAGCTTTACCACAGTTATTATAATAAGTTAATGTGAAAATGTTGGAGCTGGGGAGATGGCTCAGAGGTTAAGAGCACTGGCTGCTCTTCCAGAGATCCTGAGTTCAATTCCCAGCAATCACATGGTAGCTCACAACCATCTGTAATTAGTATAATGAGATCTGCTGCCTTCTTCTGGTACGCAAGCATACATGAAGGCAGAACACTATAGACATACTAAATAAATTAATCTTTTAAAAGTGGCGTAAAGAAAAAATAGATAACTTATGCAGTTATTTGAATGAGAATGCCTCCCCTAGACTCAGGTATTTGAATACTTGACCCCTAGAAGATGGTGCTGTTTGGGGAAGCTTAGAAGTTGTAGCCTTGCTAGAGAAAGTGTCACTAGAATCAGGTTCTGAGAGTAAAAACCTTACCCACATCCAGTTTACTTGCTCTATTCTGTGCTTGCAATAAAGGATGGAACTTCTCAATTTCCTTTCCAACCACCAAGCCTACTGCCTACTGCTATGCCTTTCTGCCATGGTGGATTCCTATTCTTTTGGAACCATAGTCCAAATAAACTCTTCCTTCTATAAGTTGCCTCGATTATGGTGTTTTATCACAGAATCTGGTAACTAATACAGCCTACAATTATTTTTACAGATAAAGCAGTGTTTACCTTGCAAAGCTATGAAGAGTGTCATGAAAATCAAGAACTATGGGAATGAAATAGAGAAAATATAGAAAAGATTCTAAGCATGAGATGATAACAGAATAGGTTAGGGTGAGAGACTAAAATGCTAACTGTGGAAACTCATTGAAGGAGTAAAATGAAAGTATAAGGTATTTGAAGAAAAGGGGGTACAAGAGCAAAGGCTGGGGTACACTGGCATAGACTGGAGATAGCCTTCAAAATCATTTTGAATTTTGAACCAAAACTAAAATATAACATAGATTTTACAAATTAAAATATTTTCATTTATATAAAATTTAATTTCACTTGTGCAAAAATTATAGAATTACTTTAAGATCCTTATCATTCTGTTATGCTTAAAGTTAACCTGTAAGCCCCACCTGTCAAGGAGCAGGTATCTTCTTGGAAAGCTGGGAGTTTGTAGCTCTTAAAAATAGCAACAAAGCCTCACACGAAAGTATGGTGGCCTGTGTGTTTTGTCTATATAAGCCCAGACAAAACATCTCTAAGGACCACTCAGATGGAAAGGTCCAGGGAGTGATCTTGACCAAATTCCATCCATATGAAATTTTAATATAAACTTGTTTTAATTTTTCCAAAATGGTAGAACTGGTAAAATTTTTTTCATAGTTTTTCTTTGGTAAATGTTAGGATTAACATTACACAGAAACAAATCTCCCATACAAAATGAAAATTCATGCATAAAGAGGCTGGAGCGATGCTTCAGTTGGTGAAATGCTTTTTTACAAGCATTAGACTTGAATTGGGCTCTCTAGGATGCACATAAAAAGGCCAGGAGCAGCAACATGCATATGTAAAACTAAGCACTGAAGAGGCAGAGTTGAGGTGTCCCTAGAATTCACTGGTCAGCCAGACAGCCTAGCGGAATTGTCAAGATACACATTCAGTAATACAGAAAGGAAGAAGGAAGATTCAGGATCTTACCTTTCACCTCCACATGCATGCACATACACACACATTCATTCATAAGCTTTCTGGAAGAGAAGTTATCTTCCTTGCTATCTCTTGCCTATGAATTTCATGAAATAGTACAGGATTACTGGCCTGCCAAAATGTGATTTAAATGATCATGAACTTTGTGAGAAACACAAAAAACCTAGTGCTGAAGAACACAGAGTAGCAAACCTTTCAAAAGAAGAAGCATCCATATGCACTAACCTATAATCATCTATGGAAAAGAATTGTTATGTAAAAAACAGGAGGATTTTCTTGTTTACTCTTTGGTGTGATCTAAAAGTCAGTTGTTTTCCTTAGGATCACTCTTTATCAACATAACAAAGAAGAAATAATTCAGGATAATTTCAATACCGAGTACTCATTCAGTATTTGCAGTTAGTCTTCATTTCTTTGGAAAGGGACAACATATTTATATTTACAATTTTACTTTAGAAATACTGTTTTTATATAATGTTTACTAAGTGTAGCAGGGTAACAATTTAAGTGATTACTGGTAAATAGTGGGAGCTGTCTAAATGAGGTATTTCTTACTTCAGAGAGAATTTATATATGGTTTGATAACAAAATTTGAAATGATAAGTTTTAGTACTAAAATACTGATTTCATGTTTCAAGTTGGATGACTGAACTTATTTGTTTAAATTCTGTTCAAATTCTAAATAGCTATAAAACTTTCAAGAGAATTGATAGAAGATTCAGTAACTTCTGAAGGACCTGATGTTGACAAGATTAAAGTTGGTAAATAAGAGCCATCTCTGGAATCACTAGCCTACTCTGACGGTTTTGGGGAAGTTGTGAAAGCACAATAAAGTCCCACTGAGAAATGATCACAGCTAAGCCTGGATTAAACCAGAGTAGAAGTTGAGTGAAGCAGGCAAGACTTATTGTACACATCTTAGGGAACACCTGGAGCCTGGCTCTCAGGCCATCATTCTCAAATTGCACTTGGCCCAGGTAGCATAGCAGGAACTGAATCCAGCAACAAGCATTGGACTGAAAAGCAAATTTACTTAATTGTTATAGTTGTGGTCATAGAGAATATTGTATAAATACATGGCTTACACATGATGGGACTGGAACACTACTATTCATCATTTTTTTTCTGAAGCTTTAACCAAGAAAGAACAAAGAATGGAAGTGCAAGAAAGAATTAACAAAAGAATGAGAAAAGATAAAAGAAAGGAATATAATAGAAAGAAGAAATATATGGAGTAGGACCATAAAAAGACAGTCAAGCTTGTAAGTTACAAGGGACAACACAATTTATACCCCCAAATCCAAGAGAACTAAATAAAGCACTGTCAGCATGTATGAGAGAGTTTAGAAGGGCAATATATTACTGAAAACAAAGTAAAATCAGTTTTCCAATATTTGAGGAAAAGAGAAATAAGACCAAAGAAAGAAATGTAAAAGTTAACAAGGCATTTGGCAAGACAAAGACAACCCTCATCCCTCCAGTACAACAGAGTCCTACAGTCTAGATCTCATATGCAGTCACCAGCAGTGGCTTTATCATTTTGTGGGCCATTGGTCCCACCTGTCCAATAATTCATAAACAAGTAACTAATCCTGACACTTAGTTTCTCATTCAAAAGCCTAATGGCTTTCCTTTCCCATTCACACGGGGTGCCTTTGTTGAAACCAGTACTGTCTTCACTATTCTTCCATATGTCTTTACAAACCTGGAAGTTTTCATTGTAACACCCATGTAATGAACCCCATTTACAGAGAGTACAGAGGGTCAATGAAGACCCACCAGTGTTCAGTCCAAGCAAGTGTAGGTTTATCTCAAGAATCATAATCAGAGGGTGTAAACGGAGATTGCTTGTTTGTAAATGGAATAATCACAATAAACTATATTAATTACAACAGTGCTTGGCCAATAATTTAGATGGATTTCTAGCTAGCTCTTACATCTTCAATTAACCCATTTCTATTAGTCTGTGTAGCACCATAACGATGTGGGCTGCTGGTAAGTTCTGGCATCTTCTCCTTCAGCAGCTACATGGTGTCTCCTGCCTCTGCCTATTCTCTCCTTATTCTCTCTATACACATCTGTTCAGATTTTCTGCCTGGCTTTACTCTGATAAGCCATTGGCTGAAACAACTTTATTCATCAACCAATAAAACCTGCACATATACTGAAGGACATCCCACATCAAAAGGGAACACATATAATATCTGATACGTCATGTGAAGATTTCATTGCTGGTATGAGTGATTTCCTGAAAGGAGCAATTCTGGTGTGGGTAGAAGGCACCATCTGACTATACTCTGTGTAATTATGTGTTCTGCTTCCTGTTCCTGAATCAGTTCCATAGGCCTGCTACGTCTTTCTTTGCCTGACAGGCTCAATGGAACTGACTCCATCCAAAGACTTGGCCAAAGTCCAAAGGGGAGTGAAGTCATGCTCTTAATTCCTGCTCAGGCTGCTTGGCTCTAGGCCAGCTCAGGAGTTAGAGGCATGGGTAGGTAATGTCTCTCCTTCAGCCACACCTGGCTTCTCCGAGAGCCCTAGGCTAAGCAAACAATTCCATCCCCAGCACATACTTCTTTACAGGAGAGAACTGTTTATATACCACCCTGGGGCCACAATTTTCCATGCCTAAGACAAGGTTAGTTTTTTTTCATCTTCATTGATTTTATCAGTTGTATCCTCTATGGACAGTTTTTCAGAGCTGAAATTCTTCCAGAAGCTCATTGGTACAGCATTTGGATTTCGGTCAGTTTGTCCCCTCAGGAACTTTGCAATAAGTCTTGCCACATTTCTTTTTTATTGGCATAGACATACCACTTTACCTTTCCTTAATCTCTGCTAGATTACCTTAGCACTTTACAAACTTGATTTATATGACAAACTTGATTTACACACTGGCCTAAGTAATCAAATCCTCCACAATCATCCCTACCTTTTAAATATCATGCCCTACCACAAGAATAAGCAAAGCCATTGAAGCTCCATAGCAATTTCCAGGTCCCTATAGAATTAACATTTTCCTTAATTCTCCATTGAACAGTTATATCATGTCTGGTGAACTGGACATCAAACACTGTTTCTTGCTTGTCTGTTCCTCTTCTATTGTACCCCAGTCCCTCATGTTCATGAGGACCTCTGCCTGATAGCACAATTGTGCTTTGTGGTTGGTTTAAGCCACAAAGACTTGTGTCCCTTATATTGCTTCAGATTATGTAGCATTTGTCTAAATGTGCAATGATCAGTTACAGCACAATTTCTTCATTTCTGCCTCACTCAGACTGATCCCACCTGCTCATAGTCCCATAGTGTCAAAAGCCAGACTGGCTTTCATTTAATGCTCAGATGTACTTCTCAACTCAAGCAGTTCAGAGCCAATATAGTCCCTATATTTCTTGTGCTAGGCCATCATGAGGGCCTCCACATTTATATTGAATAATGATTTTCCTTACTTCTATATTAAAAGTTGGACTTCTAATCACTGTTGACTTACCTCATCTTTTTAAAAAGGAACCAGTTCTCATGGATTTCAAGTTTTGGGCTCCTCCTCAAAGAAGCTTTTTAATGAAGATATAACTTGTATTCAATTTTCCTTTTGGCCTTTTGGTCCAAAGTAATTTAATGTTAGAATGTCCATTTTATACTTTCATTGATAAAATGTCCTTGCCGAATCAGAGGCTAATATGGATGATGCTAGCCATATGTCCACTTTCCTTTGTGGGTTCCTGCTCACATAAGCAAGTTTCCACTGAGCTGCCACATTGGCCTGGGTTGTATGCCTCATTAACTGTAGCAGGGGCCTTGCAACAATTACAGCCTCTTCCCATTAGTGCTACTCTTAGGAACTGCAATGCATTCTGTTCTTTTAACTGTTCCAAGGTAGCCACATACTTATTTGAAAGGCTCTCCTCAGCAAGAATCATGTCACTCTAATTCACGCAGAAGACAGTCACCCTGTCATCTCCCCCTTCCACAGGATGCTCTGCTTTTTGATAACTTACCTTCAGTTGCCTGCCTTACTATCTACATGCTCATGCAACTGCTGCTAGAGCAACAAGACACATCCTGCAGAGTAAGACAGCTGTGTTAGATACCCACATAGATGCTCCACCCTTAGTTCACTCTTGGTTACAAAGAGCACAGATTACTTACTTATAGAAACATGGGACCTCAAATATCTGCATCACCACAAAGTGTCATCCCATCATGGATTATGACCTTATAGAAGCTGCATCATGGGATCCCACTTTCAATTAACCCTTTGCTTTTTATATACATAAATACATCCCCAGATCATTTCTGTTTAGGAGGAGAAATATATGAAACTAGAGATGAGGACCTTCTACCCATTCTCCCTCCAATTACTAAAGAATGTCTGTTGCTTGGTTACCATTAATATATACCTGCCTATGAATGTATTTTTCTGTTCTAGCTGCCGCTGCTTCTGGGATGAGTTAACCCATGCTCCAAGATGGTCTTATGGTGTGACTAGAGGGGAAACAAAGTAACCAAACAACAGCCTTCACAAATCATTCCTCAATAATGGAAAAGAACATGACCACCTTGTGTTAAACAATCTGTTGGACATATGGGCTCAGAGTAAAAATAACTGTCTGGCTAGGGCCATGTGACTTTGTGTAGCCTGCCCTATGTCAGAAGTTTCCAAAGCTGCCCTTTTCAATGGAAAAGGTCATTGTCACTACACTTAACTAGGATTTATTTTATTCTGAGGGCCACCTATTTCTTTCCCACAGCAAAGAATCACTTACATAACTTATTGAAAACCTTGACATCTGATTCATTTCACATTGCATCTGAGAGAAGAGGCATATTTCTGAACGATGTGCTATACTAAAATTTTTAAACGTTACAGTTATTATAACACTAGCACAAATAATAGCATTTGAAAATTTATTGGGATGATCATGTAAGTGAGTATACTTTTCTTGATGGGTCTATAAATATTCAGCCAAGTGATTGTAAGTGTGTTACATTTTATGATGCCTATGCTGCAGTGAGAGAAGTAAAGCCTCACAGAAATAGTATGTAAATAGTACAGATAAATAGTATCAAAACTAAAAGTATGTAAAGCTAACATTCTTTAAATCATCACTAGATAGTACTATATAACTGACTCAGTATGGCGTAATCTTTCTATGGTTTGTTTTTCTAAATTTCAGGCAGCGTTTCTCTATATAACAGCCCTGGTTATCCTGGAATGTGCTTTGTTGATCAGGCTGGCCTCCAACTCATAGACAGTCACCTGCTTCTGCCTCCTGAGTGCTGGAATTGGGATTAAAGCATGTACTCACTACGCCCAGCTTTCTTTTCAATATTTTTAAGAATTTAATTTCCACATCTCCTTCTCTTCTCTCCAACTCATTCCATGTCCCACACAAATATTCCTCTCAATTCATGACACCCTCTTTTTCAATTAGTTTTGATGCATATATGTGCATGCACACACACACACGCACACACACACATGCACGCATGCACGTGCACAAATACAAGCTGCTGAACTTTCTTTAATTAGTGATGTTGTGCCTCCTTCCTGTCAAAGGCTCCTCTTCTCTTGAAAGTTATTAATTCCTATAGTTTTATCTGGAGATGGGGCCTTGGGGGATTTCCCCAAGCCACAATGAATGCCAGTTAGTGTTGCCATTATGCAGGGCTTAGCTAGGCAACCATATTTTTGAGGTTTCATGGGTTCAGCTTCTCTGTCACCTATAGAAGACACTGTGACACAGTAGATCTTCTGGTCATCTGGCTATTCCAATACTTCCACATCTTCTTTGATGATGAGCCTTGGGTATAGGGTTGCATTTTTAATGGATCAATAAGACTTGGGCACCCCATTGTCAGTTGTTCTCTGCATTTTGGCCAGCTCTTAAAATATTTTTAATTGATTCTTTAGGAATTTCAAATCATGGATCATAATCCCACTCATTTCCCAAACTCTCAGTATTTGCCCTTTACCCTTGTAGCACACCCCCAAAGCAAAACTTAAAAATAAATAATAAAAATAAAAATAAGAATATTAGTTTAAAAAACAAATGAATAAATGTAAAGCAAAAACAAACAAACAAAAAACAAACAAGCAAACAAAAACCACTTTGTTTTAGCATCACTGGGAGCTGCAGTGTATCATGCAGTAGACCCTTTTGTCCAGATAGCTTTATTTGCAAATGTTCATTATGCAATGTGTTGTTGGTCAGATTCAAGGCCTCTGACTTCAGTATTGGACCCTCACTGAAACTCCTCCAAGATATCCTGTTTGTCACCCCAAGTCATGGAGATCCTGAGGCTGTGGTTCCCAGGGATTAGTTCCTTCATATGCCCCAGCAGGTCACAGATGGAATAGATTTTGGAGTGTGCCAAATCAAAGCCCTGGATGTGTGCCTGGGTGGTAGCCAAGCTGGCCAGTCAGGGCTGCTGGTAACACCTCCCTCAGGTGAATGGAGAGACAGCTCTCTCATGCTGAGGGGAGGGGTGAGGTCAGCTCTCCTGTGAGGGGTGGAACCAGCTTGCCAGGCCCTCATACTTCAAGACATGGTTTAATTTATGGTTCAAACTGGCTTTTGTAGTAACTCCAAAAACAGACATCAACACAGACCCCAGCTGCAACAGGATCACAGACCAAGATATGGCTATCAGCAGCAGCTTGGGCTTGGAAGTCACCATGAGCCTGGGTGGCAGCACAGTCCTCTTAGATTAGCATGGGCCCAGCAACAGCTCAGTCCCTGGACTCCATCAGGGCCTCAGACGGTGGTCCAAACCCTGGGCAGTCACATGGTCTTCCATGGTAACAGGAGCCATGAACATCAACACAGACCCTGAACCCTTCTGCCTCTCTCTCACACACCCCACCATATATTTGCTCATCATAATGGTGCCTGACCTCTGTGGTTTCTCTTCCCTGCCCAGGACTGGCAGCCCCAGGTGGGCATGTCAGTGTCCTTATCTGCGCAGTCCTAGTGGCCAAATTTTCTAATACTTTATAATGCAAAAGGGAAAGATCAAAAACAAAACAAACAACAGTAAAAGAAATGGATTGTCCAACTGATGGAAATTAATCTGCAGACACACAAACTCACTCAAAACACAAGAAATATAGTTACTTTAGTGGTAGATGTGATGAATAAAGTAAATTTGAAATAACAAATAAATAACCTGTCAGCCTAGCATGACTGTGACCCAATAGATAACATAATTACTCAAAAGGAAGAAAGGTTTATCTAGTTTCCTTACTTCAGGAGTGCCAATCCGGGATACTTGATCCTCCTGCTTTGGGCCTGTGGCACCACATCACGTCAAGGTAGGAGCACCTGGTAGAGGAAACTGCTCACATTGTGGTGACTGGAAATCACAGAGAGGAGGGACCAGAGTCCCAGTAGGCCCTTCAAAGGCATGCCCCAGTAGCCAGCTTCACTCCACTAGACGCTGCCCATAAATGCTCTCTTGCCCAAGAGCCATGATCCTGGTATCAAACTTTCAGCACTTAGGTTTTGCCAGGCATCCAGGATTCATAATTTGAAAGTGAATTCAGTTCTATCATAGAATTAAGGACCAAACAATGGTGAGATACAGCAGCACACACTGGCAATTCCAACTCTCGACAAGGCAAGGCAAAAGGATCACATATTCAGGTCTAGCCTGGGCAACAGAATGAGATATTGTCTCCAAATGAATAGAAATAAAAGCAAAAAGCTGGGAACAGGATAATTCAGTGATGGAGTAAGTAAGTGACAAAACTCAAGGCCCTAGGTTTATTCATCAGCACAATCAAAAAATTAGACAGCAATAGTTTCTATACTTGGCAATAAAAAAATAAAAAGTAAGATTTAAAATATGTACTGTGTGTACTTGAAAAAGAGTGGACCAAAACCCAAATAAATGTGTAAAACCATAACAATCTCTCATTTCTAACTAAATTAATATTAAATTTAAACCTGAAACATTATTGAGACATATTTTGAAAAGCAAAACCAGTCTTATGAAGAAATGAGGTACTATGAAGACATTAGCTTTCCTGCATTTACATAAAATTCAGATAATGATAAAAAAATTGAAACTTAACAAATTTTAAGGTTAGCCTGAAAGAAAGAAAAATGGGAATAAATTACAAAAAATATAAATAAATAATAAATAAAGATGTTCTATTAAACATCTACATGGTGCATAATTCATGTTTTCATAATTGGTGACTGAAGACAGAGGACCAGATTGCTGCACAGAGTGTGTGGCACAGATGACTGTCTTATCCATGTTAATACTGCAGTTTATAATATTTCTGAATTCATATAATAGTTCAGAGGATGCATTGTGGAGCTGAGTCCCTGGATAAAATATAATCCCAACACTGATTGAGTGTGCCACATTGGAAAAATAATCTCATTTAGCCTAAATTTCTGCATATATAAAATAGGGATAATGAAATTAACAACCTATTTGTAGAATTAAATTATATATATTTCATTTAAAAGAGCTTTCTAATCTAGATGCAGAGCCTAGCAGCTGTAAATATGATGGATGAAAACTGTTTCTGCAAATAAACTTACTTTTTATCTTCCCGTTAATCCAGACAGCAGGGAAAATTCATGACTACATTATAGAAAGATATACTGCCTAAAATACAACAAATTACTAAGGTCAATAAGGAAAATCAAATCTAACAGAAAAATAAAGGAGACCAAGAGGTTCTTCAGCACTCCCATGTGGTGGCACAAGCCGGGATGCACTAGAAGGTTGAGAAGAATGGGAACTCATCTTCTTACATAGTAAGTACAAGATCAGTCTGTTCTGCTTCATACTCTGTCACCAAAAGAAAGGAGAGAAAAGAAGAGGAGGGAAGGGGAGGAGAGGGAGAAGAGATGAGGGAGGAGGTGAGAGCAGAAGGGAGGAGAAGATAGAGGAAGGGGAAGGCAGAAGGGAGGAGGAGATAAAGGACAGGGAGGAGAGGAAGAGAGGAAATGAGAAGAGAGGGAAGGAAGGTAGGCAGTGGTTCACTTCTGTAATCTCAGGACTCAACGATGTGGAAACAGAAGGATGATGAGTTTGAAGCTAGCCTATGATACATTGCAAGAATCTATCCAAATAAATATTTAAATACGTGAACTAGGAAGAGAAATCAGCATGGAGGACTTGCTTGGTATGTCCATCTCCAGCATCACAAACAAAATAATAGATAAATTAAAAGATACCCACTATCACTAATAATTGGGGAACTGTGTATCAGATAGAGTTATATAACAATTGAACCTAAAACACTAATAAAAAGAAAAAAAGGTTTGTACATGTAGTGGAAGGAAAATGAAGTAAGGATGATACTACTGAAAGTCCAAAGCCACTGACTGGTCATGAGCATGAGTGATCCAAAAATTCATATGTGGACTTAGAACAGCAAATTCAAGTACAACATGAGGTATGCAGACATCTCTAATTTACAAAAGACTTCCTAGTCCCTGTGCTCAAATTACAGGATGCTCAGGAAAGCACTGAAACTGCTGAGAATTTGGGGAGATAGCTAGGACCTGCTCACCATTGGGGTACGAAAATACTGTCCAGTCTCACAAGAATGGCTTGCCTCAGATTATTATCTCATTTGGCTAAGGACAGAACATGTCACATAGATTTCATTATTCTGTAAGAACAGCTAGCCTATCAAGTCAGGATCTCCAGGCTAATTACATATAATCCATATTCTAGTCCAAGCTGTCATTCATGGCCACCTAGTTGATGGTGAACATCACAAAATAATCCCACACTAGTTCAGAATTATGAATAATAAAGGGTTATTTATTTAGGGTGGACTTACAGATCACTGTCCTAGACAGCAGTCCTCTGCATGAAAGGGGAACGGGAATAGAGTCTAGCAGCCTGAAGCAAGAGCCGGAAGCAAAAGAACGAGTGCATGTTTTACAGCTTCATTTATAGTATAAGAGACCATGTCCAAGTGGACTGGTATCTTAAAGGCTGTTTGTTGAAGGAGTGAAAGGAGCTCCCATAGCACCTAGGCTCAGAAATTTAGTTCTCAAGTTGAGAACTGTTTTTCATTCTTATCATCTCTTTCTCTCCTTCCCTCCCTCTCTTTCTTCACCTCTCCTTCCCTCCCTTTTTTCTACTCCCTCCTTCTCTCCTTTGCCTCTCCTCTTTCCTCTCTCCTTCTGTTTCTCCAAAGGAAAAAAAAGACTTTTAATAACAGTAAAAGAGATGTGCATCAATTGCTAATTCACTTATGAATACCTACTCCACCAAAAACCCGAGATGATTGTTGTTGGAGACCACTTGTTTGTTCCTGGATACCCAGACTCAAAATAATCACATAGAAACTGTATTATTTAAATCACTTCTTGACCAATCACTTAAGTGTATTGCATGCTAGCTCTTACATATTTGGTTAACCCATTTTTATTAATCTGTGTATTGCCATGTGGCTGTGGTTTACCAGGTAAAGTTCTGTTTGGCATCTGGCATCTGGCTCCAGTGAGGCTACATGGCTTTTCCTTGACTCTGCCTACTCTCTCTCTATATATATATATATCTCTTCCAGCCTGGCTATATTCTGTTAAGCCTTTGGTCAAAAACAGCTTTTTTATTCATTAACCAATGAAAGCAACACAGACAGAAGGACTTCCAATAGCAGATGATAAACATGTATGCACCAAATTTGACTTTATAAATTGCAACAAAAGGTTATAAACTATATACGTGTTGTAAATACAATGGTGTGGTCTATACAATGATATAGTAAATTCATGGTATGGCCTATCAAACCACAGTTAAAGCATAAAGCAAAGTGATGTGACTCAGGAAAAGATACACAACTCAGTTTAACTTGAATAAAGCATGAATTGACATTAAACATAGGGCATAATGACATGTTATTTTGAATAGCACATGTTTGTAGTACAAATTCATGAGAAAATACAGATTTTAAACTCAGAAATGATCACTTTTGCATTATAAAATGAAGCAAAGAGAAGTCCAAAGATCAATTTAAAATCCTTGGTACAAATGCTTCTGCATTTTAAAACAGTTTTTTACTCACACGCATAGGTATTATTTGGACCTCATTAATGTCTCCATACATTTCCCTCCGAAAAGGTACTCAACTTCCCCTTTATCCACAATGCCTAAATTGGCTCCATTTTGTTTCAAATTCAAGGCATAGAAATGTGATTATGATTATGTAGCATAATCCCTTTTGTAAAGGCATGACTAAAAGACGCTTCATACCCATTCATAAATAATCTTGGTACCAATAAGATTAAGACTTTATAAAAGATTAATCTACCTCTTAAGATCTTCCCATCAGAGCTGTTTAAGGTGATTCAGTGAGAAAAGGTGCTTGCTACCAAGATTGGCCACCTGAGATGGGTCCCTGGGACCCACATGGTTGAAAAGCAGAATCTGCTCTTGCAAGTTATCCTCTGACTTACACATGCATCTCTCTAACTCTCTTTATCTCTCTGCCTCTCTCTCTGTCTCTCTCTTTCACACAAACACACACACACAAATAAATGTCACCAACCAACCAACAAACAAACAATAACAAAAATCTTCAATCCACCTTTTTTTCCATTTGGTCTTTGATATCTCAGAATGTGATGACTTTGGTCAGAACAGCAAACCTTCTAAGACAGATTGGAGGCTCCATTTCTCCAGATCATGAAGAGTGGGCATTAAGCATTATTAAAATTCTGTTTAAATTACCTTGGATGTTAATGATACATTCTTGTTGTAAGCACTCTTTCAAATGTTTGTTTTCCAATAAATATGCAAAGATGTTGGGAGACAGGGTGATTTAACTCCCTAGTGGACATCTGAGAGTTTCTACTCTGGTGCCCTCATTGCTTTGAGCAGTCAGTCAACAGACAACCCTTGTGACACTACTGATATTTTGAACAGTCCAAGAAAGCCTTAAGGAAGGCACATGACAACAACTGCTTGCTGTTAAAGCACAGTTCCAGCTCTGGAAGGTGTGGTCCCATTACTACAAACAACTAGAACTAAATTTTGTCTTCACAAGTCTTGGTGAAATTTAGATGACCCTTGTTTCAGTTACTTTTCTTTTGCAATGACAAAATACTATGACCAAGACAACTTATATAAGAAAGCATTCAATCTGGGTCTGATGATTTCAGAGGTTTAGGTAGAGCCCATGACAATGGATCAAAGGCATTGCTGTGGGAACAGTTGTGAGTTCACATCTTGATCCACAAGTAGGAGGCAGAGAAAGACTGGAAATGATGCAAGTGTTTTGAAAACTTAAAGCCACCCCCACCCCAGTGGCACAGCCTTTTCAATAAGACCACATATCCTAATCACACAGAGGAGGCTATTGGAGACCTTCTCATTCAAAGCACCACAACTTTACTATTATTTCTACCCAGAAGAGAAGAGGGCCCAGAAGTACAAGATGGACAATGCCAAACTGACATGAATACAATCCCTCATTTTTATGAAGATCTGTTCTAATACAAATGGCCTTTTCCTGACTGTATAAGAAGGCAGTTGGGCTCACTTTGTGGACGTGTGCTTCTTGAGCTGTCTCTGTGACTGTAGAGCAAACTGTTCCCCAAACCTGAGACTTGCAGGAGATCTGGAATAGAGGTGCCAACTGATATTGCTAAGAGCTGTTTGCCACTGCTGCTGGCTGCTATCAAAAGTCAAGGGTTATTTAGGCCTGGTGGTGCAGGCTTGTAATGCTAACACTTAGGACTGCATGAACAAGGTCATCCTGAACTACAATGTTAACTCTATTGTTGACTAAGGTGTTTTGTTCCCACAGCTGTTTAGCCCCAAAGAAATCACACAGAGGTCTACATTAGCTATAAACTGATTGGCCCATTAGCTCAGGCTTCTTATTAACTAATTTTTATAACTTACATTAGCCCATAATTTTTGTCTGAGTTAGCCACGTGGCTTGGTACCTTTTTTGGCAAGGCAGTCACATCTTGCTTTCTCTGAGGCTGGGTCCATAACTGTAGAATGAGCTTTTTTCATTCCAGAATTTTTCTGTTCTTACCACCCCACCTCTACTTCCTGCCTGGTTGTCGCACCTACACTTCTTGTCTGGCTACTGGCCAATCAGTGTTTTATTAAAATACAATTGGACAGGGTACAAACCACTGTCCCACAGTAACACAGAGTATAGTTTATAAAAACCTGCTATGTATTCATGGGTCAGTACTGGAAAATGTTCTGCATGCCTATCCATGACACCTACCCCAGCAGAACAAACATATCCCAGCCAGCTGACCATGATATGCTACCATGAGATGTTAAACTTTAGTTTTTGAGCTACCATTTTTACTGTTGACACAACTCTAAAAACCTAGACATAAAAATATCTTGCCATATATACAACTGTACCCTGAATAAATGAGTAGCTGTGATCAAATTTCTGGGATATAGAATAAAAATTTGAACTTCATGTCAATTTTCTTCCTTTTCCTTCCTTCATTTATTGTTCTTTCCTTCCTTTGTCTTCATTCCCACTTCCTATTCCTAGTCCATGTAAACAAAAGTTTGGTAAACCCAAAAGTATATATTCAAATAGTCCTGATGCCTCACCAAGTGACAGGTGAGACACGCACCCTCTTCCTGAAAGTATTTGGGGCCTGCCTATTTAACAGTAAGCTCTGTGTACTTTGGGCCTGTAGTAGTTGCATCAAGTCAACCTCTGAGTTTAAATTAATATCCCTTATAGCATTGAACTGCCTGTTTTATATGATAGTATAAGCCTCATAAGTAGTGAGAATTCTCGAGTCTGCTGTATCCATCAGGTCTGATATTTTCCCATAATGAAACACTTTGTGTGAACCATTCCCATAGCTTGCTTCAATTTAGAGTTTTCAAAGTACAGAGTAACACGGCAGCATGCCCTATGCAGTTGCCTTTCCTTCCACATGGTATGATCTGAGGAGTTGTTAACTACGCATTGTAGAGGTATTCATGTTATTCACCTCTGCTTAAGGCTTGTTTGGCCTTTTCTTGAGAAACAGAGCTACTTTTTTCTCTTTTTATCACCATAAGACTGAAATACCTGTTGATTATTTGAGCATCTCCGCATTGCTTTCCCCTTGCTTTGGTTTCAGACTTAACTTTCTTTGGAAAGCCATCAAGTCTCCATCTGATTTGTATTGGCTAGTGAGATTTTTCTTACTAATGAGCTTGAGCTAAGCCATGTCACAGATGTAGGAGTGGTACCTGTGCAACTGCACAATCTGTGCAAGGATAGACGTGTGACTTAGTGCTGAGTGATGAGAGTAGTGCCTGGAATTTCATAGGTGGTACTAAGAAATTAGATACCTTATTCTCCAAATTTGCTAACTCTGGTCACACAAGTAGTTTCATTAAAAATCACAAAACTTCCTGAGTTAGAATCCAACGCAAATGAAAATACATTTTGGAGCAAAAATGTAAATAGGAGTTGTGGGATATTTTACCCTTTTGGCCTTTTGGGGCCCACTACCCAGCTCCCAAATAAATCTTACACAGAGGTTTTTCTTAACTATAAATGCCTGCACTTATCTTGGCTTGTTTCTTTTCAGCATTTAAAATTTATATTAACCCGACTACCTTTTACCTCTGAGCTTTTATATTTTTCTACTTGTATACTTTTCTTACTTTTTTCTCTGTAGCTTGCTTGGTGGCTGGGTGGCTGGCCTCTGATGTCCCCCATGATCTCCTTGTTTTTTCATTTCTCCTCTACCTGCTAGCCCCACCTATCCTTGCTCTTGCCTTGCTATTAGCCATTCACCTCTTTATTAGGACCATCGGGTGTTTTAGACAGTGCTGTGAGACAATGCTCTTGTACCCTGTAAAGATTTGTCATTTGTATTGATTTAATAAAATACTGTTTGGTCAGTAGCCAAGTAGAAAGTATAGGCAGGGTGACCAGACTAGGAGAATTCTGGAAAGAAGAAAGGCTCAGTCTGCAGTTGCCACCCTGATGTAGAGAAAACAAGATGAAAATACTGCACTGAGAAAAGGTACCAGGCCATGTGGCTAAACATAGACAAGAATTATTCGTTAATTTAAGTTTTGATAGCTCGTTAATAATAAGCCTGAGCTAATAGGTCAACCCGTTTATAATGAATAAAAGCCTCTATGTGTTTCTCTGGAACTGAATGACTACAGGATCAGGCAGGAGAGAAATTTTGTCTACAGGACAGGTACAATAACACAGCTTCATGGAGTTAAATGAATGCAGTGTAAACAAAATTACACACCTGAAAACAACATTTCCCAACAAATAGGGATGTAGTTAAGGACTGAAATTCAGCCAAACCACATGCACCTAAAATTAGCTCTAATTCTGAAATAGCTCATTGGTTCATTAAACACCAGTCAGAATACTGTTATACTTTCCCTACTTTATCTGATTTAATTTCTCTGCATATATCCTTAGTAATATACTACTTAGTTTTCAATGTGGAAATTCTTACATTTTTAAATTCTTTAGACATTTGTTTTGTGCTTTATTTATTTTTCCTAGCAGTATAATCACATTGTTTATAGATATTCATTTATTTCCACTGTTCTATAGTATTATATTGGGTGAATATATTAAAATTTTATTGTTCATTTAACTTTGAGGATTTTTATATTACAAGCATATATCTGGATAAATATAAAAGAAATTCTATCCTCATGATTAGAGAGAGAGTACTGGATATAGAAACTGGTGCTTTCAATATATCTGCATAAAACTATAGAGTTTACCAAAGTGATTGCATTATTTTAAAATTTTGCCAGTTACATAAGACTTCTTGTTCCATTTTCATGTCAGCATTAAGTTTGATCATACTTTTTCAATCATTTTTAAAGCACAGTAGAGGTGATGGGAAAATGCATTCTCCTAATCCTTTTCCATTTTTAAAGTTTTACTTTCCACATAAAGCCATAACCTTGTGACAAGTAAATTTTAGGACTTGTTTTGGAGTTGTTTTAAGACAGGGTCTAACTCTGTAGTCTAGGGTGACCTATTTTCCCAATGAAGTCCAGGCTTGTGTTGAACTCATGCCCTAGACTTAAAGTGTTGAGATTATAAATGTGCATCACCACCCAGTTTATGATGTTATACCATGAATAATTTCTCTCATTTCATAAATTTGTCCATTGGCTTTAGCATCATTTCTTTTTACAACATTTAATATTGAGCATATATACAAAGAAAGTATATGTATATATACTTACATATATACATTTGATATATTGATTTTCAGTAAGATCTTATCTAGTTTGTGTCTCAGAAAGGAAAATTATGTCATTTTATTTTCAAAAGATGACAGCAATAAATGTAAATCATGTACCAAAATTTCCCAGTGAAATATGAAGTGATTCATGAAGTTACTCTTCTTAGTCTATTGTGCTCTTTTTTAAAAAAACACTAGTTTTTCATGAATGCCAAAAGCTACAAGAGAATGCAGAGAAGGTGAGACAAGGGTCATTAAAATACTTGTGTAGTAAATCTGTTGGTTTTGAATTAATAATCTACTAACAGCAGAGGAAAAGTTAATGGTGGTCATAAATATATATAGCATTTATAAAGTAAATACTGGAATTGTTGACATCTTCAACTAAGATGAGGTTCTGGTGGAAAATGAGGCTGAGTTGAAACCAGTAATTCATCCATATTTTGGCTACAATGAATTGTTAAACATAGTTCTGAATTACCAAAATTAATGTTTATAAACATTTATGAAATAAAGCAGTATTTTGTTATGTAAGACCCAACTGCAAGCACAGGCTAAAGCAAGAGCATGAGTAATTAAAAAATTCATGATAATGTCATAATTTCTTGGCTTAATTCAATATACACAATAAACTAAAAGATTAAGTCACAATGCTAAGTTGCATCACACATAAATTCAACATGGTGCTGCATGCCTGTCACTCAGAATATGGAATACTGAGGCAGGAAGCTCATGCATCTAAGGCTAATCTGGATTACATAGTGAGATTCTCCTTAACAAATAAATATACAATAAAACAAATAAGTAACAACCAAATATCAACATTTATCCAAGTGTAGTGGCGCGGTCTATAATCCTTGCACTTGGGAGATAGAGGCAGGACGATGACTTCAAAGTTATTCTTTTTTAAATTTTATTATTTTATTTTATTTTTATTAAAAATTTCCACCTCCTCCCCTCCTCCCATTTC